>CAIGRB010150019.1:71699-88454 GCA_903798255.1 Fraxinus quadrangulata
TATGTATGTATATTTGAAATATCTGATTTTAAAATTTTGAAAGTTATTTTCTTATTTTTGAAATAATATATAGTAAAAGTAGGAGAAATGAATTTTTCCCTTCAAATAAAGCGAGAAGTCCCAACTAGACTGTTCTTCGTTTATCAACTTTGTCAAATGTTAGAGATCCATCAATTATGATGTAAAGTTTTTGTTTAGTTATAAAATCAACCAACAGCATCCATCCGATCTCGTCATCATTTTAGTTAGTTATGTTGGGAAATAAAACGGATTGAGGTAATATATATGACACGATATGAAGTACATGATTGTAAAGAAATGCAAAGAATTAATTGGCAAGAAAACGAAATATTTTATTCAATTGGCTAATATGGTGCAAACAAATACAATAACTATGCCTAAATAATTATTCTATATTTTATTAATACAGAACTTGTGAAAAGAGTCCAGTATTTATAGGGATGCATGCCAGGCCCTAAAAATACCATAAAGATGGAAATAAGATATATATAAAAAAAAGAAACGATATTTTTCCAATAAAAACACGGAAAAGGAAGGAAAAAATATTTTCTCAAAAATCCAACCTAATTTGAGTTTTAAAAAAATGCCCAACAATTTCAACTTTAACACAAATTTCGATGAAACGAATGAAACTCCAAAATTTCTCTACGTGAATAAATAAATCTGACTACAAGGAAAAATTCGAATTCTTGAACAAGTACCAAACTTTCTCCAATACAAAAATACTCACCTTCTTCCACGGTATCCAACACGGATACATGAACCCAAACACTGGGTTCTTCAAAATTTACAAAGAATTCGAAATTACTAAACGATGTCGAAGCATTCTTTGTAGCAGAATCAACTCTCAATGCTCTTATAGAAAGCTCCTAACTAATCTCAATGCCTTTAAAAACGCTAAAAGCATGTGCAACCGAATCAGCATTTATGTACCTATCTTCAATGGCCCTACCAGTTAAATATGATGGAACCGCAGGTAATGGTGGCAAAGCAGAATTAACCATATTCTCCAAACTCAACTGAGTAGTATTATTCAATATGGACCCCGAACAAAATCTCGAAGGTACAGTACCAAACTGAATCTCCACCACGGTACTAAATCTATACTGACTTTTCTTCAAAAATTCTACCGAACTTGCAAGATGTATAATGGGACATATTTCGCACTTCCAATACAACACGAACACCCTTTTCGAACCCTCAAGACTCTACCTCCTCCAAAGAACGTGTACCCTTTTAAATGAAGAGTATTCAACGAAATGAGATTCTTTTTCAAATGTGGAATATGTCGAACATGATGAAGTATTCTATATGTTCCATCCACCAACTTTAATCTGCCTCTACCAATGCAAGGTACCCGATAAGGTTTGTTGTTACCCATGACAACATTACCTTGCGTTACCATTTATACCATTGACGGGAAGCCTGCTTAAGTCTATAAATTGATTTCTTTAATTTACAAACCATTTTCTTTGGTCTCCTGATACAAATTTTTTTTTTTTTTTTTTTTNTTTTTTTTTTTTTGTATTATATAAATCGTCTCATCAATATCACCATTGAGAAACGTCATCTTTACATCCATCTAATGTAGCTCAAGGTCAAAATGTGCCATAAGTGTCATAATAGTCCTAAAAGAGTCTTTCGTAGAAATCGAAGAGAAAGTCTCTTTGATATCAATGCCTTCCTTTTGAGTAAAACCCTTTGCAACAAGACGAATCTTATGTCTCTCCACATCACCCTTCGAATTCCTCTTGATTTTAATTATTCATTTCAACCATGGCTTCGCATAGGAAGGCAATGAGATGAATTCCAAAACGTTAGTATCTTTCATGGACTTTATCTCCTCATTCATGACATCAATCCACTTTTGAAAATTGTTCATTTGCGTGGCTTGATGAAAGTTGATTGAATCTTCTTCTACTAATCCAATGACATCATGTTCTTGGAGAAAGATTATAAAGTTATTCGGAATTTTCTTTCTACTTTCTCTAATGGTCCTCCTTAATGATATTTGTTCTTGAGGTTATTGAGTTAGTTCTTCTTAAACAATCTCTTGATTGTTTATAGGGGGTTCGAGATATTGTCTTGATTCGAAATTATTTTTTGAACAAGATCGGGAACAAAAATTTGTTCTTGGTCCTGATCATTCTCAATTGCAATAGAATGGATATTTACATATTCTTCTTCAAAGACAAAATTCATTATCTTATCTCCTTACGCAAACTTTACATCCTTAAGGTACTGGGCAATTCCCATTTCGAAAATTGACCTATTAGTGGAATCATAAAATTTGTAATCCCTTGACCTCTCAAAATATCTAATAAAATAGCAATGACAGTTCTAGAGTCTAGTTTATTTTCATTTGGCTTATAAGGTCTTGCCACAACTGGACAATCTCATATGTGCAAGTGATTCAAACTAGGCTTCTTGCCTGTTCAAAGTTCATAAAGGGTTTTAACAGTTAGTTTGCTTGAAAATCTATTGAGAATGTAAGCTACAATTTTTGCTGCTTCTTCCAAAAGTTATTATGGTAAGCTAGAATGACTAATTATACTCTTTAGCATGTTCTTAAGTGCTCTGTTTTGTCTCTCGGCAACATCATTCATGCTAAGGGATCCTAGCATGTTGTACTGTGGAACAATTCCACAATCCCCTAAGTATTTAACAAAAGGCCCTAAGCGTTGTTTTCCTAATTTGTCATATCTACAATAGTATTTACCACGACGATCAAATCTGATGTGTTTTTTCTTTTACTGAGCTGATTTTCAATTCAACCTTATGAACCTTGAATATGTCCAGTGATTGGGATTTCTCATGAATGATATACGATAGTCATAATGAGAAATATTGTCTATGGACGTCATAAATGATCATTGACCATTCCAAGAAGCCAAAAGAAATTGTCCAAAAATATCCGTATCTATTAGTTCTAAGACGCCACAAATTTTATTGTCACCTAATCTCTTTATATTTATCCGTTTTTCCTTAATGCAATTAACACAAATACTAAAGTATAAAAAATCAAGAGGATGAAGAATTTCTTCTGACGCAAACTTTTTGATTCTCTTTTAATAGATGTGACTTAATCACTTGTGCCATAACGAAGTGAAATTCTCAATGGTTAATTTATGTTTAATACCACGTGAATTCACATGGAAGATTTCATTATAAGAGATAACCGAATTAAGCAAATATATATTATAATAGATTGATAAAAAAAAAACTATTACACATAACATTTGAATTAAGAAAAAGACTAAACTGATTATTTCTAAATGAACAAGAATAATCGAATTTGTCCAATATAGAAATAGAAACCAAAATTTGTCTAAATGACGGTACCACCTCTTCCAAATCCAAATAAAACATAGTCTTTAATAATAATCTAGTAGTCCCTATAGCCTCAACTTAAGCTAATTTGTAGTCACCCACATAGATGAATCTTTCAGCATCATTTGATTTTCGAATGTTCAGCCAACCCTCCATAGACACACTTATATGAGTAGTGGCACCGGAATCAATCTACCAGTATATCTAGGTACTGAAACTAAATTATTCTCAGAACAAACGAAAGTGAGAAGTGTACCTTTTTTACACGCCCGGTGTGATATTTGGTATAATCCTCTTCATTTATCTCGAATTTCCACAAAATTAACAGTTAGATGATTCATCCATTTTCAGGCTTTTGCTATTTCTTTTGAATTGAGCCACATGAAGTTTCCTTATTCTTTATTTTTCTTGAATTTGTCCTTAAAAACACTTTCTAAGTGAGCACTTTCAGTTCTCTATTGCTTTAGCATTTCTTCTTTTTGCACACAATATGAAATGAACTCATTAAGAGTCAACTTCTCATTTCGATAGGGGTAATTGACTTTAAATTAATTGAATTGTGCAAAAAGAGAAATCAAAATTAAATGCACGAGCAAATCAATCAGAAAGTGATTCAAACTAGGCTTCTTGCCTGTTCAAAGTTCATAAAGGGTTTTATCAGTTAGTTTGCTCGATAATCTATTGAGAATGGAAGCTACAATTTTTGCTGCTTCTTCCAAAAGTTATTATGGTAAGCTAGAATGACTAATTATACTCTTTAGCATGTTCTTAAGTGCTCTGTTTTGTCTCTCGACAACATCATTCATGATAAGGGATCCTAGCATGTTGTACTGTGGAACAATTCCACAATCCCCTAAGAATTTAACAAAAGGCCCTAAGCGTTGTTTTCCTAATTTGTCATATCTACAATAGTATTCACCACGACGATCAAATCTGACGTGTTTTTTCTTTTACTGAGCTGATTTTCAATTCAACCTTATGAACCTTGAATATGTCCAGCGATTGGGATTTCTCATGAATGATATACGGTAGTCATAATGAGAAATATTGTCTATGGACGTCATAAATGATCATTGACCATTCCAAGAAGCCAAAAGAAATTGTCCAAAAATATCCGTATCTATTAGTTCTAAGACGCCACAAATTTTATAGTCACCTAATCTCTTTGTATTTATCCTTTTTTCCTTAATGCAATCAACACAAATACTAAAGTATAAAAAATCAAGAGGATGAAGAATTTCTTCTGACGCAAACTTTTCGATTCTCTTTTAATAGATGTGACTTAATCACTTGTGCCATAACGAAGTGAAATTCTCAATGGTTAATTTATGTTTAATACCACGTGAATTCACATGGAAGATTTCATTATAAAAGATAACCGAATTAAGCAAATATATATTATAATAGATTGATAAAAAAAAAAACTATTACACATAACATTTGAATTAAGAAAAAGACTAAACTGATTATTTCTAAATGAACAAGAATAATCGAATTTGTCCAATATAGAAATAGAAACCAAATTTTGTCTAAATGACGGTACCATCTCTTTCAAATCCAAATAAAACATAGTCTTTAATAATAATCTAGTAGTCCCTATAGCCTCAACTTAAGCTAATTTGTAGTCACCCACATAGATGAATCTTTCAGCATCATTTAGTTTTCGAATGTTCAGGCAACCCTCCATAGACACACTTATATGAGTAGTGGCACCGGAATCAATCTACCAGTATTTCTAGGTACTGAAACTAAATTATTCTCAGAACAAACGAAAGTGAGAAGTGTACCTTTTTTACACGCCAAGTGTGATATTTGGTATAATCCTCTTCATTTATCTCGAATTTCCACAAAATTAACAGTTAGATGATTCATACATTTTCAGGCTTTTGCTATTTCTTTTGAATTGAGCCACATGAAGCTTCCTTATTCTTTATTTTTCTTGAACTTGTCCTTAAAAACACTTTCTAAGTGAGCACTTTCAGTTCTTCTTTTTGCACACAATATGAAATGAACTCATTAAGAGTCAACTTCTCATTTCGATAGGGGTAATTGACTTTAAATTAATTGAATTGTGCAAAAAGAGAAATCAAAATCAAATGCACGAGCAAATCAATCAGACAACTCAAGCTTTAATACCTTTAATTTTAAAGCAAGATGTGACATCTCCATGATGTACTCTTTTATGTTTCGTTTACCCTTAAACTTCAGTGAAAATAAGTTCACCCAAAGCGTACTAATTTCGGCTTTATCGCTTTTCGCAAAGCCTTTTTTTTTTTCAATTTCTTAAAGAAATTCCTTGGTAGTAATTACTATACAAGACATAGTGCCTCTGAATGTTTCTGAAATTTCACACTTCATGATCATAAAACTAATGATGTTTGAATGATCGCACTTATCAAAGTCCCTTTATTCGTCAGCGAAACTTTTTATCCGTAAGTACAACAAGTTGTTCATTCTTAACGCAATATCTAGATCCATGCAACCAAGAACAGTATGAGCATTCTATTTCCAATCCTTAAAATTGGTTTCATTAAGCTCATGAATAGAGTTGATATTTGCAAATATTGTAAAAACAGATAAATTAACTGAACAGAGAACAAAAAAAAATCCTAAAATACATATTCGCATGAGAATCCATATTAAATAATTAATAAATTCAAATAATGATGACCCCATCACAAGAGACCAAACACAATATTGATGTTTAGTTTTTGAACAGAAATATCAACTTGTACATATTACTCTGGTATATTAATCAAATATTGACAATAAATTATGTTAAGCAATAAATCTATCTTAGGAACAACTTATTGTTCGTTCACATAAAAAACTTGTAATTGCCACATATTTATTACAACAGGCTTGCATGTAATTCGACTAAATAATTACCTTCTTTTGGGTAAGTCAATATCTGCATGAATTACATGCATACAACCATCTTGATGTCTCAAATAAATCAATTTAAACAAGAGATGTTAGAGTGGTAACATGTTACTTCAACTAATGTGTTTTAGAATATTAGACATTTGAAAGAAATTGATTGTACCAAAATTTGAAATTGAATGTCACTTAATTTTTTTTTTTAAATTTCACGCTTTAGTCCAAATGATACTGCCGCTCAAATGCTAGTCAAGCGACAAAATCAATGCTCGAGCACCAACTCGGCGCCCAACGAGCATGGGAGTCCTTGCTCTTAGCGCTCGAGCGCTAGCCTAGTGATTAACGAGCTACAGGATCACAGCTAGCGAGTGGCCATAGACGTTCCGTTTCTCGAGATTAGGTGCTGTAGCACTCCAAACTTGTTTTAACTCCAAAAAAATTCCTAAAAAATCTCAAATTCAAAATTTATGGCTAAAATTCGCATCTCGAAAATTAAAGAATTTTAAAATTCAATGTATGAATTTCTTCCCAAAATTATTTCTTGATTCTTAATAATTTTGTAGACATAAAAAATAAATAATTGATTTGGTCAATTTAAATAATTAGCTCAATTAAGTTTACTAAATTAAAGCCTACTAAGGCCCACAAAATTTTAAAAGCCCATCATACTCTTTCAAATTTGATAATTATTCAATTATAATCAATTTAATTGAATTAATTGAGTGATTACCAAAATTTGTCATAAATTTTCCCTATAAATAGAATCAAATGTCCATTACAAAAAAAATAAAAAAAATTTGTGAAAGTGCAGAAGAAAATCGCGAAATGCTGAAGAAATCCCAAAACTGGAGGAAGAGAATAAATCATCTTAAGTCCAAGTCTGGCGAACATAGAGAAGATCAACTTTTTTTTTTTTCCAAATCAAGCAAATCCAAGAGAATCAAAGTATTCTTCGAATGAAATCAAGATCAAGTCCAAGTTTTTAAATGTAAATCCAAACTCCAAAATTTAAGTGTCGAACAACTTATGTTCTCGACAAATCAAATTCTCAACAAAGCTCGAAATCTAGGGTTCAAGTTACGTTGCTCTTCGTCTTCAAATATTTAGATCATTAATCAGAAAATTTTGCAATTTTACAATTACAAGAAGGTTCATATCTACTTGTATTTCTTAAAAATATAATTTGTAACGATTTCTGTATTTTAATACACGAAATTCGTCGTACATATTTAACATGGAGTTAGCTCCGACACCACTTATTAGTTTTAGAACTTTTGAATTTCAAGAACTTGAAAACCTTTTTCTATATTGATGTCAATATCCTTCATGTCAAATCACCAAGAGAATTATAAAATGTAGAACATACATTGATCCATTGAGAATGAATTTGATTACTGAATTTTGAATTGTGTGTTCTTGATTAGAAGATTAGCGGGTTCTTGATCTTCCTCTTCGATACGCTTTCTCTTGTTATTCTTAAGTTGATGGGATGTCTGAAGAATGAAAAGTCACGTACAAATTGAGGACCATAACTTTATATGTATATTTTCATATGTATTTTGACTCATCATGAAATACAATCTAAAAGAATCTGATTTTTAATGCCCAAAATCCAATAATTTTAATTCTTTAGATCACTTTAAATGTGCTTAATCTTAAGATAACATTTAATAAACAATTAATTACATATGTAGACCATATGACAAATTAAAACCCAACAAATGCAAGTCACAATCTTGTCTAGTAAATTAAGAAGTTGCTACATAGGGAGAGAGATTCATTCTCCACTCAAAAACAATTCTTAGCTCCTGTTTGATAGGTAAAATCTAAATTTTTAAAAAAAGTCAATTTATAATTGATTAATCACATATTTCATAGCATCCACAACTTTTAATCACACATATATCAACATTCATTATAAAATATTAATCCTAACAACTAAACTTCTATTACAAATGGATGGAATAATACGGGCAATGCCAAAATCTTAATTATACCAAGAATATGAATTTGGACACACAACAATGAAGAGATGTTTAAAAAACTAATAATTTTATTATAAGTACTAACCGTGATCGATCACAATCCTTTTCATTCTATTTTTATAAATATAAATTATATTTTTAAATAATAAGTAAATTTAGAAACATGATAAGAAATGAAGATATTTTAATCTCAACCCTCCTCTTGCATATCTCATTGGAAGGGCCACCCCGACATTTCCCAAAAAAGTGGTTGTTCCGCAACCAAAAACCATTAGTATCCAAAACCATTAGTATCTTAATTTGCCTTTTCCTTTTGAACATTAAAAGGTGGTTGTTCCGCAACCAAAACCATTAGTATCCAACAAAACCAACATTTCCAGGTTAGGTTCTTTATCTGCTCAAACCTTAAGGGCATGTACTAACTCCATTTCTCCAGCTCCACTTTCCATTACTGCCTACTCAAACTATAAATGTATCAACAAAAATTAGTCTCTGCATTCATACCTTAACATTTTCCCCCTTTTCACAACCAAATGGCTAAGCTTTTTACGCTACCCTCTAACCCACTCAACTCCATCATCTGCTTGTTCTTGCTAGCCACCACCTTCTGGTGGGCTAGTTCAGCCAGAATTCTCGATGATGTCACCCCGCAATTCCCATTCCCGGCCAACATACAGGATGTGGCACCAGTGGTGGCTCCTGCAGCTATATTACCAAGCGGACAATTGTCTGCCACCATAGCTGGCCCTGCTACTCCGACTGAACCAGATGCTCCAGTTGTTGCGCCTGCAGTCGATACTCCCGATATAGAGCCATCACCAACCACCAATATGGCACCAGTAGCCACCGCAACACCGAGCGGAGCAGTCAGCAGTGCCTCCTCCACGACAGTGAGTGCCACACCAGCAAACGCTATTCCAGAATCACCGCCCTTGTTGTCCTTTTTCATGCACGATATCCTCGGTGGCTCACACCCTTCTGGGAGGGTGGTCACGGGTATTGTGGCCAACTCCGATGCTAATAACCTCCCTTTCTCCAAGCCCAACAACCAAATATTCCCAATCAATGGTGGTGTTCCACTCAACACGATCAATGGCGTCATCAACAACAATAATTTCCCCTCCCTCGTTGGCCTCAATGGTTCACCAACCAACACAGTCTTACAAAACAGTGGCAACAACAACATAGTAAATGGTGGAAATAACCAAGCCTTTGTCACTGCAGGTCAGCTTCCGGCTGGCCTTACTCTTCAACAGCTCATGTTCGGTTCTATAACAGTGGTCGACAATGAGATAACTGAAGGGCATGAACTGGGATCAGCAGTACTTGGAAAAGCTCAAGGATTTTACATGGCGAGCTCTTCGGATGGTAGCAGCCATACGCTCGTCCTGACAGCATTGTTTCAAGGTCATGATCACGAAATTGATGACACCATTAGTTTCTTTGGAGTTCACAGAACAGCTACTCCGATCTCTCACATTGCTATTGTTGGTGGAACTGGAAAGTATGAGAACGCAAAGGGGTATGCGACCATTGAAACTCTTCCCCACGAGGATCAGCACACAACAGATGGACTTGAAACAATTACACACTTTACTGTATACCTAACTCCATAAAGGGTTAATTTCTTTGTTACTTTTCCATTGCGATAAAAATGTTATCAGTGTTGATTCCAGCATTTCGGTTAATGTATTTCTCATTGTGTAATTGATGATATTATAAAATCATTTCTCCATTATTGAATGCTGTCAGTTCTTGAATCATTCCAAGTGCCTTCAACTCGAATTACATCCATTCTACATGGACAACGACATGAACATAGAACTACTTCTACTAAATTAGTCATTAGTTCTAAACCTAAAATGACAACTCCAAGAATTCACGCACGAAGCTACCATGTTTGAACAGGGTTGAAGTTCATCTGTGCGTATGTTGCAATTATCCACATCAATTAGGTAGTCCCAAGTAATATAGTAATAGAAGTGTCTTGTAAAGAATGGAGTCCCAAGAACGATAGCCAATTAATATCACGAGAGAAACAGGATTAGCAACAGATAACAGGCCATACATATAAAACTATAGCTAGGTCATTATTTGGTGAATCCCTCCCGAGTGCAGGGAAGAGTGGATTGGATATTGGACTAGTATTATCTAGACAATTTGCAAACAGGGCTGCCCAACCACTCAATCACTCATTCTCATCCTTGACTGTGACGTTTTTATCTATTGAACCTCTTACTGCAACATCACATAATATATCTTTTCAAATCAATTTTTGAGTTCTTTCAGCTCGCTTCTGTAAAACAGTGATCTCTGTGAGACAATGGAAGGGACCGAGGGGCTTAAGCAAGAGACTGGTGTGCAATACATGAAATGATCCTTCAATAAGATCACCTGGTAGCAAGAGTTCCTTAAAAAAAATTAAGACTTCTAAACCTAGTGCAGCACTAATTCGCAAGTCATCTTATAATATGAACAATCAACCATACCAAAATAATACCAGTGCCATGAGAACTCAATACAGATTAGCTATTCGCCGCGTCGTCTTCCACAGGCTTGGTAGTTTCCACTGCTGGTCCAGGATTTAGCCATTAGATTTGGCGACTGACTTAAAAAGCCCCACTATAGAAGCTTCCTGCCCATCATTCTGGACAAAGCTTGCATCTTTCTTTAAAATGGTCATCATAGAATGAGTAAAAACCATTAAACCAGAGGGCTAGCTCCAAATCAATTGATCGAGGCCTCATAATCCATTTGCTAACCACTAAAGATCATTATCTGGAAACAAGATTGCGAAAAAAAAAAAGAGGGTAACTAAACAGATAAAGCACCCAGCTCCATACTTCATATGGTCACTAGAGCAGACTTGCAGATATGCTACTATCTTCTGTAAGGCCACAAGTGCATCGTACTGCCGGAGCCATAATTTCTACTGATAACATTATTCACCAGCCTAAGTCATTACCAAAATTTCTAAGAACATTAAGGCTCTATCAAAAGTTGCATCGACCAACATATAAATATATTAGCAACTGGTGCAACAAACTACAGAACAAACTAATAAAACAAATCCAAACAACAAGAACTGTATTGCGCGGACACTTCAACTAGGTGGGGTGTTTGTGTCCAACACTCCTCAAACACTCTACCATGATCATTTTTCTTTCTTTATCAAAATTTTTTTATATTTTAAACTCAAAATTATTATTAAATAACAAATAGAAGTCATAATTAAAAAGATTTCAACAAGGAAAATTAATAACAAGTATAAAACTCAATTTATACTATATAAATGAATAGATTTAAGGAATTTAATCAACATATCAGTGACGTGTCGTGTCAATATTTTTTTGAAAAATCGTGTGTCGGTTGTCGTGTCGGACACACGTGTCTGTGTCAGTACATCATAGAGCAAGAATATTTTTTTGCAAGCATCATATATTCAATGGGTGATATGCAAAGGGGCCACAATATCCATTAATCTCTTGCTATGTAGGAAACTTCAAAGCAGACGTCCTTTCTGGAAAGGTAAGAGTGTAATTGTGTCATGATTCCAGGTGGGTGGGTGTAGTTAGCAAGAAGAGTAAGAAGGATGAAGAACTTCGCCACACAACAAGGTAGAAATAGGTCACTTTCCATCAAAGTGATTTCTAAACTGGTTATGCAAGTACAGTTGCATTTTGAGTATCTACAAAAGTTTTCTCAAACTCATGGCAGCAAGATTAGCAGATGCCTTAAAGCCTTGATAGTTGATAGTAACGGCACATCAAAATCCACTTTACAATATATGAATTATATATCTTGGTCATGCTCATGAGAGTTGTTTCAGTTAGATATATAACATGTATTTCAGTATGAAACCATTAAGAAAAACTTCATGACTATTTTCCAGCCTAGAAAAGATTTTCACAAGCCCAGAATCCAACATTCCTACTGACTTGACAATGCCATCATAATCATTGTTCTCAATGATGATCAATATCCACATGCCGTACTGCCCTTACCACTCGAACTTCTTTTATATTTCAGTGATGACAAAAGCCAAAATGACAATAAGTTTGTATTGGAATCAGAAAGTGCCTCTTTCAAACACTTAGACATACTTAATTCAACTAGCAGTCAACTACATGCCTCATAATTAACAACCCTACTTTACACTGGAGAAAATAAGAAGCCGTTCAAGTCAACACCAAAGCTTATATGAGCATGAAGAAGTATCACTAAGTGGGAACTGTCCGAACAAATTAAGTGAAGATGTAGAGAAATTCATAATCTGATCACCTGGAAAACTAGTGAAGAAAATTTAAAAAACGAGAATAAAAAATATTCTGCAATATACAAATTCTAGTTTCCCCAGTAATCAAGTACTAGTTTTAATCCTATTCAATCCAATTTTAGACACACCAGTTCAATGCTCAATGTTATGAGGGAAAATATCAGTTAAAATTAATCATCGATACATAATCCATTGTACAAAAAATTATACCGATTTCCTTACACTTAGAAATGCTAAAATCCAAAAGAAAAAAGAAAAAAGAAAAAAAGCTTACATACCATTAATGCCCACAAATCAAACAAACAGTTATTGCCCAGCACTACTCTCCTCCTCAAGCTTCTTGCAGTAGGCCTTAAGTACCATGACCAAGTCTCTAGCAGGGGCTTGAATAGTGCCAACAACAGCAGAAGCAGGGCCCTTCAAACCCCCCAAAAGCCTGGCGTAAATCTCAGCCCTTGTGGGTAAATTTTCCAATGCCTTAAACTCGTCCGGCCCATAAAATTTCCCTTCAAAAACAGCTCCTGTAAAGTCATTATCCTCCAGCTTTTGCTCCTTCTGGAAAGTCCTGTAAGGCTTCAAAGCAGCTGGGATTTCCTCACCGTGCACAAAAAACCACGCATTCATGCCTTGCATACACGGTTTCAACGCCTCCCATTTGGTCCCCTCAATGGCCTTGTAAACAAGAGTATTCTTGGCAACCAAAATCTTAGTATTTTCAGGGAGTTGAGTTCTAAGTTCTTGGAATTGTTTAACAGTGAAGCCCTTGTAACTAATGCCTGCCAATAGATGGCAGTTTTCAAGTTCTTGCTTGACTTTTTCTACTGTTTCCTCTTTCTTGGTCCTGGTTATGGCGGCTTGGATTTTGGGTAAATTTTGAGTCTTGGATGGGAATTTGGGACGGTGGGTTGTGGTGGTGAGGAAAAGATTGTTGAAATGGGACTTGAGGGAAAGGGTGGTGGCGGTGGTGGAGGATGTGTATGGAGGTGGCGGTCTGGAGGAGGGTAAAGTGAAGAGATTGGCTTCCATTGTTACGAGGATCGGGGGAAGAGGAGGACAACGGAATGGATACACCTTATCTGTGAATGAATGCTCCTCATCCGTTTGATGATCAATTTTGTTGAGGGCAGAGGGCATTTTGGGAATGAAATTTAGAATTTAGCCTTTTTTTTTTTTTGTTTTTTTTTTATCTTTTATTAAAATAAATCCCAAAATTTTATTCCATACACATAAATAAATACCAATGTTCCAAATGCTGGTCGAGGTGCTAAAAAAAAGGATACTATAAATCAAGTTTTTTTTCCTCCCTCCTTGTGTACTTTTTTCCTATTTCATTCATACATTTTAACCTTTTTTTTAGTGCTTTAAAAGAAATACAAATTATGAACAAATCGCTTGTACGAACCCATAACAAAAATAAATTAGTTGAACAATATTTCGAATTTTTTTTTTTTAACTTTCTAATTGAATTATTGAGTTCAATTATGACATTGCCAAATACACATCAAAAGTCTATTTCATGATCTTTAAACTTAAATTTACTGGCAAAAAATAATTTAATAGGGAAGTTTGCAGGGGAAGTTTTGAACCTTTCAAAGATGTGCAGCATGATCATAAATTTTTAAATCGTAGCAGCTACGTCTCAAACCTTTTAATAAATGTGCACGAAATGACCTATTTTCCATCCAAAATTTTGGTCAATCGATCAAAACTCAAACATTCGATCTTAATTTGACTAATTTCAAAAAGACATCTCCCCCACCACAACTAGGCAATCATCTTGTCACCTTCTCCTATAGAAGCGAAAACTACACTGGCTAAGGTGACTCTACTTCAATCTCCCGTGCATATTTGTTTGATTCTTTTTTACTATTAGATAATTTAATTTCTTCCTCAAGTAATGATTCCAAATGATTTACTACTAATAATTTCTTAAAAAATGTGCATTTGCTACTCGAAATTGAGCACGATTTGCTTATTCTTTGTTTTTTTGTTGTGGGGTTTTATATTTTTTCAGTAGTAGTTTTGTTCCAAGGGCGGGGGTCGGGGATGGAGTCAGGGAAGATGAACATTTTTAAAATTTTTTATTTTTATTTCTCTCCTTATTTATTTTTATTATTGTTTAATTTTTTTTTACTATTTTAATTAAGTAAAAGTTAAAACTTAAAAGACCATTTTGAATTTTTTTAAAATTAGTCAAATTGATATCAAACGTTTAACTTTTGGTTAGCTTATAGATTTTTGGATGGAAACAATTAGAGGTCCTTTCGATATCCATGTATTGAAAGTTTTTGGGGACAATACACATTTTTGAAATATTTGAAACATCCATTTCAAATTTTCTTTTCATATAAAATGATAATATGAAACTTCAATAACGAAAATATTTGTTTATCTTGTAAATAAAGTATCATTTGTGAATAACTATTACACCCCTACAACCCTAATTACAACATATAAATATGAAGTCCTGATTCTCAATAAAATACACACACAAATCTTTTGACATCTCTATTTTTTTCTATGTTCTCTCTTATTGTATCACACATTATCAGCACGAAATTCTAATCAATTGAGTTATTAAAAGTAAATCTTCTTCTGTATTCAATTAAGTTCGATGTGTTAAAACAAACACGAAAAGATCTAATCAAGGTTGGAAGCATGAATCAAGTCTTACCAAAACAAAAACAAAAAAAGGCAAATCGAATCTGAGCTACTAAGATTTATAGACTACTTGAATATTTATACATTTACCAAATCTAAAAAGCACTTCAATTTAATTGCTCTCTTTCTACTACAAGCAAGTTCATTTATTGAAAGTCTTTTTTAATCATATTATATATGAAATCATGCAAGATTATTTATAATAAATATTTAATTATGTTTATGTTCCTGAAGAAGTATAACTAAAAATTAAATCTATTTTGCACAAATATTGTGTTGATGTTCTTGAACAAACACAAATCACGTTATTTAAATATTTTTGAAGAATATTATGCTCCAAAAGAAATATAATTTTTTATATAACATTATTCCAGAAGAATATCACGTTATTTCTCTGAAGAAATATAAAATAATATATATTAGTATCCTTGAAGAATATAGTGTTGTGTCCTAAAGAAGCAAAATAATTATATTCTAAGAGAATATTTTTGTTATTATTACTAAGAAGTAAGAAGAATATTGTAGCATCATACATATCAATATTCATGAAGAATATTATATTATTGCTCTTGAAAAAGCAAAAAAATTTATAAAGTGTCACGATTCTCTAAGAATCGTGATTGATATAAAATTATATTCTATAAGAATACTAAGTTATGTATAATGAAAAGGTATAACTTTTATATATTGAAATTCTTGATGAGATATTGTATTATTACTCTAGTTAAACTATAAATTTAAAATCAATATTCTAGAAGAATAATAATAATTTATTTTTTAGTGTGCTCATAAGTAGGGGCGGACCCAGCACCTGGCCAGCCTTGAGGCCGCCCTTGCTGAATTCTTTGGGAGCTTCAAGTAGCCACTGCGCCGACGCCGTCCGCCGAGAAGAAGTGAGGAAGGCAGCCGGGTTTGTGAATTTTTTTTCCTTTCTTCTTTTGTTTCAATTTTTGGGCCTTTTTTAAAACAATAATGCCCAATTAATTGGGCCAATTTGCAAATTATTACCCATAAATAAAATAAAATCAAAATCCCTAAATCCCAAATTTCACCCAAATCGCCAAACGGTAGAGAGGGAGACGACCGGAGCAACCTGTTGGCTGCTACTGTGTCTGTGCGTTCTGTGGCTGTGAGTTGGTCCGAGTCCGACTGCTTTTTTTTCCAGCTTTCGCTTCGCTGCTGCCTGCTAATCTGTGTCTTGGTGGGTGTCTCGGTGATGCCGTGACGATGAGTTTGCAGCTAGCTTTTTTTTTGTTCCTTTATTGTGTAGTTAATTTGTTTGATTTATTATTTACATTTTATAAATTATGTTTATGGAATATGATTATATGAATGTGTTTGTCAGTTTGTGAATCATTGAATTGTGAGTCTCAGAGACAGAGCCTGTAGTGTTTAGTTGTTTATTGTGACTGTGAGGATATTGAATTTTGTGAATTTGAAATTCAGGGATTTTGTGAATTCGAGAATCTAAGAATATTGGGGATTTTGTTGTTGAATTTTAATGTTTGTGATTTGTGAAAATCAAGAATTTGTGAATTTGAGAATAATTAATATACGTAGACTGTGAATCTGATTTGTGTTAATGACAATGACAAATTGGAT
>CAIGRB010150020.1:0-36329 GCA_903798255.1 Fraxinus quadrangulata
TTAATTAATTATTATGTATGTATTTATGTTATTATTCTTATGAATATGCATTTTCCCTTTGGTTCATTCACTATTTTTAATTGTTTTAACTATTGTCTATGCTATGCGTTTGTACAATGCTTTGACAAAAACAAATCATATTTTTTAATCTTTCTTTCTTAAACTAATTTGAATGTCTTTTTACACTCAAATTTCAGTAGTGTT
Organism: Fraxinus quadrangulata; assembly: GCA_903798255.1. Lineage (NCBI taxonomy): Eukaryota > Viridiplantae > Streptophyta > Magnoliopsida > Lamiales > Oleaceae > Fraxinus > Fraxinus quadrangulata. The sequence continues at coordinate 205 of CAIGRB010150020.1, forward strand.
AACTATTAAGTTATTTGAGTGACTTCAGTTAGTGTAAGTGATCATGTAGAACATTTTCGCATTGGTATTTGACTATAATATAAATATTTTGAATATTTTACTTTATTTATTGTTTATTGTTGGTTTTAGATTAACAAATCTAGCCCCGTAAAACTCTTATAACTTAAAAAAAATTGATTGTATGCTATGATTTAAAAGTTCAAATTCTGAAGTTCGCCTCAAGCCTTGCGAAACATAGGTATGACCCTCACTTTAGTAGTAAAGTTGGGTAATCATCACTATTCCCATATGTAATAGATTTTCCTTTTACAAGATTTTGAAAAAGTTAAAAAATTGTTCAGATGACTAAAAACTTTCTTTTGAACATATTTAGATATTTTTTTTAAAAGTTATTTGTCCGATATCTAAAGAAAATTGATCTAAGATAACCCTATGAAGAAGAAGCAAAAGTAAAAATTAAAAGCAAAAATTAGAGTAATTACACCCAACCCTATTTTTTAACTATGAACTATTGATAAGTGCGTTTTACACATTTATCTTACTGTCAAATTATGAAAAATTGTTGATTAATTTGTTGAAATATATCTTAATTCTATGTCATTTATGTTTTGCAGGACGTGTGATGAATGTAGCGAACATAAAGAGAAGCAAGCGAAAAAGGAACAAAATGAAAGATAGTGAAAGTTTAGGAACTAAAGTGCAAATACTCTAAATTTGTTTCTAACATTGTGATGAAAATTCAAGAGTGTTAAGAGGTTAATTGGATAAGAAAATGAGTCAAAGGGATGGAATATAGCAAAATATTATCACATATCAACTTTAAAGCTAAAAAGTTTTGCACTAATTTTCAGCCTTATATTGAGACATTTTTTTGACATTATAGATGATCGAATTGGAAGTTGACATCTGAATAAATTTTGAAGTCCTTTGAATTAGCGTTCCAACTCATCTTGAATCACCTTAATCGGACATCGGGAGAGGAATATACGATCAAAATACTGAAAAATGTCAGACGGAAAAACGTTTTAACCATGCTGCCGCAAGGATTTATACCATGCGACCTCATAGCCATTTTTAGCAAATTAAAAGGGTTGAGACATTTGTTCCTTGCGACCGCAAGGTTTTATACCATGCGGTCGCACTGTCATAAAGAAGCCCGAATTTTCAAGTTTCCTTCTATGACTCAAACACTTATGGTAACTTATAGTAGCACGATTTCTCAATCCTAATAGACACTAAAATGTCTTAGAAAGCCTCATTGCTTATTATTTATCATTTTTCCATTGATTTTGGCTCAAAAAACTCATGAAGAACTAACAATCTCGGTGAAGTAAAGGAGGAACTCAATTGGATATGGTGATTTCACATCTATTATTTCATGTAATTGGTCTTTTCTTGTTGAATAAACTTAGGATTTAGAATTTTATTTTCTTGTATTTATATTGAAATCGGATTAAAAATTACTAAATTTTTCATGGATATAGTCATTTTTTTCATTGTTTAATCAGACTATTTATTGAGTTTCAGTTTCAATTATTTATTGTTGAGATTGTTTAACAATTATTAAATCCTTCATAAATCCAGTCATGCTTCTTCTATCGTTAGATTGAACTAATTATTGAATTTTAATCTTAATATTACTTTATTGGTGGATTAATTTCTGCTATATGCTTAACGTGCATAGCTGATCTTAGATCTTGTACCAATAAAATTGTGCGAATATGTCATAAGTTTAGGTTCCAAGATTACATTTGTAAATTAAAGTGATTTTCACGATATATTTTTCGATTAGAGTGACGGGATGAAAGCCTCTAATTGTGTTATAAAAATGGAATAATTGATGTGAATGATCAAATCCAATTGAGGGAATTCCGAAGCCTCACTACTTCAAATTATTGATTTTAATTTCACATTTTAACATTGAATTTTACTACACATTGAAGACAACAATTCATCCATTTTTGAAACCCTTAAGCATTTTCTATCTCTCTGTGGATACGATACTCCAAAGCTATACTACAACTACTACGTTATTTTTTTAGCGTAATCAATTATTATATTCAAAACTAAGATTTAAGAGTTCTGTTTTTTTTTTTAATCAAAAATCAGATGATAATTTAAATTTTATTTTAAATAATGAAAATATTATTAAAAACATTAAATTACTCCACATGTTCATCCCACCATCATCTACCATACCCAATTTCACTCCCAAACCTTAAATATCCCCACTCTCTATACCACAATTTCCTCCTATCATATATTCTCTCTTTAACGTCCTTTTATCGGAGCCGCAGCCTCTCTACGAAGCGGCCCCCACGACAGCGACACGATGCCTATTTAGAGAGGTGATTCAGAGAGACAACGCGGTGTTGATTCAAAGAGATAATGCAATGCCAATTTAGACAGACGACGCGATGCCGACTTGACGGCGGCAGTGGTATCGCGACTTTAGAGTGACGGCATTAATCTGCAAGGTGGAGCGACGAGTGACATTAATTTGAGAGCTGTGCAAGGTGGCCGACGTGAGATTTCGATATGTGCGAGGTATATAGATATCGATGGAGATGTTAATCTGAAAGTGGCGTCGCTTGATGGCTTTTCATAGCGACGATGGAGTTGTTTGTGAGATTCTGAGAGGTGGAGTGACGCTGAGAGATCTCGATGCTTTGCGAGGTGGAGCGGTGAGCGATACATAGATTCTAATACCATTGGTGGTGTTTGTGATGACAGTTGGAGTCCACTAGGCCATACAATTGCTGGTGTTTATGGTGTTATGGTGTTTTGCAATTGGTGGTGTTTTGTGGGAGTGTGGTTGGGCTGCGATTTTTGGTGATGGTAGCGCTGTTAGTTGTGGTTTATCTCACTATGGCGGTAGTTCTCTTGGTGGTGTGGTAGTGGTGCCATGGTTGTGAGCTAGCCTAGTTTTTTGTGGTGCTATGGTGGGGGTTTTGCCCGTTGTTCTACGGTGGTAGTGTTGGCTCTAGCGTTGGTGGTTATAAGTGGTGGTGGTGGTCGTGGTCCATTATTTAATTGATTTAATTGATTGTGATTAATAAATTGATTAATGTGTGATCAATAAATAATATGTGATCAATAAAATAGATAAATTGTAACCAATAAATAACGTGTTACCTAAAAATTTGTGGTCGTGGTCACACATTATTTAATTGATTGTGACTAATTGACTAATGTATGATCAATAAATAATATGTGATCAATAAAATAAATAAATCGTGACCAATAAATAACGTGTTACCTAAAAATTTGTTATTCTATGACCAATAATTTAATCATTTGTGCCCGTATAATAAATTGTGTCTTATAAAATTTGTGATTTATGATCGATAAATAAATAGTGACTTATAAATTTTTTGATTTGTCATCGATAAATAAGCTATGATCTATAAAAAAAAAATTATTTGTGACGGTGATTATTTGTAACTATAAAATTTTTAATTTGTGATCAAAAAATAAATTGTAATCAATTAATTCGATAATTGTGACTATATTGTATATAATTGTGACCTTAATATATTGAATTTATAAAATATCTTTCAGTTAATCATTTCATAAATAGAATTTAATTAATATCTAATTTTTGAAATTTGAAATTTTGTTTCTTAATTTTGAAATGAGTAATACTTAATTTCTTAAATATGAAATTTTCTCGGAATAAAATGCTTGCCAAACGGGCTTTTAATCATAGTTGGGCCAATCCATTTCCTGAACTACACGCGACTTCCCTAATATTTTTTTATTTTCTATTTCCTCTCTTACTCATATTCCAATTTCAAGTCCGCAAAATCCCATTTATAATTTTTTCTACGGATTCTCTCTCTGCCTGATCCTCTTCCGATAGGTAACGAATTAATTTATAGTGTATGTGTACATCTGTGTAATTATAACTTTCTTTTTTTTTTGTATTTTTGCTTTTCATTTCTACTAATTACTGAGCTTGATTGAAATTTATTTTAATTTTTTTCTCTGTTAATAATCCACACCTGATAATTGTTATTTGTTTATTTTTTGATTGAAATTTATTTTAATTTTTTTCTCTGTTAATAATCCACACCTGATAATTGTTATTTGTTTATTTTTTTTCTTCTAATCTTCATAATCTGATAATTCTAGATGATAGAGGGCAATCTTAAAGTAGCACAGTACTAACGGCTGATGTTGTACGCCATGCTTTACTACTCGTACCTCGCCCATGCGATTGTTCCTTTGACGCCCTTCTGCGTCTTAGTGTTTTTTTGTATGTCGTCGATGGATTTAATTTTTTTCCCTCTTGTTATTAGATTTTCCTTTGTTTTCACTTTATTTTGGGGCCATGATTTTTGGAGATTGCAATAATATTAGTATTATTGTATTATTTGAAATGTACCCATACATACAGTTTGAGAGTTCATTATTGATTGGCACAACAGACATGTTTGGGATGAAAATATATTCATAAGTTTGATCGACTTATAATTTATACAAACATGCTGTGTAGCTTCCAAAACATGAAGAATGACCCAATCTCTACTTATAATGAAAAAAATCCATAGATTCTCTATATAGATTGTTCAATTTGGTCTGCGTTTTTGGGAAAGATGCATTGAATCTGTGTTCACATTATAGTATAAAATAAGGAGAAACAAGCGAAAAATGAACAAACTAAAAGATAGTGAAAGTTTAGGGACTAAAGTGCAAATACTCTAAATTTATTTCTAACCTTGTGATGAAGATTCAAGAGTATTAAGAGGTCAATTGGATAAGGAAATGAGTCAAAGGGATGGAATATAGCAAAATATTATCACATATCAACTTTAAAGCTAAAAAGTTTTGCACCAATTTTCAGCCTCATATTGAGATATTTTTTGACATTATAGATGATCGAATTGGAAGTTGACATCTGAATAAATTTTGTAGTCCTTTGAATTAGCGTTCCAACTCATCTTGAATCACTTTAATCGGACATCGGGAGAGGAAGATACAACCAAAATACTGAAAAATGTCAGGCGGAAAAACGTTTTAACCATGCTGCTGCAAGGATTTATACCATGCGACCTCGTGGCCATTTTTCAGCAAATTAAAAGGGTTGAGACATTTGTTCCTTGCGACCGCAAGGTTTTATACCATGCGGTCGCACTATCATAAAGAAGCTCGAATTTTCAAGTTTCCTTCTATGACTCAAACACTTATGGTAACTTATAGTGGCACGATTTCTCAATCCTAATAGACCCTAGAATGTCTCAGAAAGCCTCATTGCTTATTATTTATCATTCTCCCATTGATTTTGGCTCAAAAAACTCATGAAAAACTAACAATCTTGGTGAAGTAATGGAGGAACTCAATTGGATATGGTGATTTCACATCTATTATTTCATGTAATTGGTCTTTTCTTGCTGAATAAACTTAGGACTTAGAATTTTATTTTCATGAATTTATATTGAAATCGGTTTAATAATTACTAAATTTTTCATGGATTTAGTCATTTTTTTCATTGTTTAATCAGACTATTTATTGAGTTTCAATTTCAATTATTTGTAGTTGGGATTGTTTAACAATTATTAAATCCTTCATAAATTCAGTCATACTTCTTCTATCGTTAGATTGAACTAATTGTTGAATTTTAATCTTAATATTACTTTATTGGCGGATTAATTACTACTATATGCTTAATGTGCATAGTCGATCTTTGATCTTGTTCCAATAAAATTGTGCGAATATGTCATAAGTTTAGGTTCCAAGATTACATTTGTAAATTAAAGTGATTTTCACGATATATTTTTCAATTAGAGTGACGGGATGAAAGCCTCTAATTGTGTTATAAAAATGAAATAATTGATGTGAATGATTAAATCCAATTGAGGGAATTCCGACGCGTCACTGCTTCAAATTATTGATTTTAATTTCACATTTTAACATTACATTTTACTACACATTGAAGACAACAACTCATCCATTTTTGAAACCCTTAAGCATTTTCTATCTCTCGGTGGATACGACACCCAAAGCTATACTACGACTACTATGTTATTTTTTGAGCGTAATCAATTATTATATTCAAAACTAAGATTTAAGAGTTCTATTTTTTTTTTCAAAAATCAGATGATAATTTAAATTTTATTTTAAATAATGAAAATATTATTAAAAACATTAAATTACTCCACATATTCATCCCACCATCATCTACCATACCCAATTTCACTCCCAAACCTTAAATATCCCCACTCTCTATACCACAATTTCCTCCCATCATATATTCTCTCTTTAACGTCCTTTTATCGGAGCCGCAGCCTCTCTATGAAGCAGCCCCCACGACAGCGACACGATGCCTATTTAGAGAGGTGATTCAGAGAGACAACGCGGTGTTGATTCAAAGAGATAATGCAATGCTAATTTAGACAGACGACGCGATGCCGACTTGACGGTGGTAGTGGCATCGCGACTTTAGAGTGACAGCATTAATCTGCAAGGTGGAGCGACGAGTGACATTAATTTGAGAGCTGCGCAAGGTGGCCGACGTGAGATTTCGATATGTGCGAGGTATATAGATATCGATGGAGATGTTAATCTGAAAGTGGCGTCGCTTGATGGCTTTTCATAGCGACGATGGAGTTGTTTGTGAGATTCTGAGAGGTGGAGTGACGCTGAGAGATCTCGATACTTTGCGAGGTGGAGCGGTGAGCGATACATAGATTCTAATAACATTGGTGGTGTTTGTGATGACAGTTGGAGTCCACTAGGCCATGCAATTGCTGGTGTTTATGGTGTTATGGTGTTTTGCAATTGATGGAGTTTTGCCCGTTGTTCTGCGGTGGTAGCGTTGGCTCTAGCAGTGGTGGTCACACATTATTTAATTGATTGTGACTAATAAATTGGCTAATGTGTGATTAATAAATAATATGTGATCAATGAAATAGATAAATCGTGACCAATAAATAACGTGTTACCTAAAAATTTGTTATTCTATAACCAATAATTTAATAATTTGTGACTTATAAAATTTGTAATTTATGATCGATAAATAAATTTTGACCTATAAATTTTTTGATTTGTCATCGATAAATAAATTGTGATCTATAAAAAAAAAATTATTCGTGACTGTTATAATTTGTGACCTATAAATTTTTTGATTTGTGATCAAGAAATAAATTGTAACCAATTAATTCGATAATTGTGACTAAATTGTATATAATTGTGGCCTTAATGTATTTAATTTATAAAATATCTTTTAGTTAATCATTTCATAAATAGAATTTAATTAATATCTAATTTTTGAAATTTTAAATCTTGTTTTTTAATTTTGAAATGAGTGATACTTAATTTCTTAAATATGAAATTTTCTCAAAATAAAATGCCTACCAAACGGGCTTTTAATCATAGTTGGGCCAATCCATTTCCTGAACTACACGCCACTTCCCTAATATTTTTTATTTTCTATTTCCTCTCTTACTCATATTCCAATTTCAAGTCCGCGAAATCCCATTTATAATTTTTTCTACGGATTCTCTCTCTGCCTGATCCTCTTCCGATAGGTAACGAATTAATTTATAGTGTATGTGTACATCTGTGTAATTATAACTTTTTTTTTTTTTTTTGCTTTTCATTTCTACTAATTACTGAGCTTGATTGAAATTTATTTTTATTTTTTTCTCTGTTAATAATCTACACCTGATAATTGTTATTTGTTTATTTTTTTCTTCTAATCTTCATAATCTGATAATTCTAGATGATAGAAGAGGGCAATCTTAAAGTATTACAGTACTAACGGCTGATGTTGTACGCCATGCTTTACTACTCGTACCTCACCCATGCGATTGTTCCTTTGACGCCCTTCTGCCTCTTAGTGTTTTTTTGTATGTCGTCGATGGATTTAATTTTTTTCCCTCTTGTTATTAGATTTTCCTGGGTTTTCACTTTATTTTGGGGCCATGTTGATTTTTGGAGATTGCAATAATATTAGTATTATTGTATTATTTGAAATGTACCCATACATAGAGTTTGAGAGTTCATTATTGATTGACATTTGGAATTTAAAGTATAGTCTTGTAAGCCATGTTGTAGATCTGTGGATTTTAAGTTTGCGTTGATGAGTTAGCTGGGATATACGAGTCATTTCATTGGTCAATGGGAAATTAAATTACTTAGTTTGACATCACTTGCAAATTAAGCAATTCTTTTTAGTTGTAAGAAAAAAGAGATACTTGTAAGCACAACAGACATGCTTGGGATGAAAATATATTCATAAGTTTGATCGACTTATAATTTATACAAACATGCTGTGTAGCTTCCAAAACATGAAGAATGACCCAATCTCTACTTATTATGAAAAAAATCCATATATTCACAATATAGATTGTTCATTTTGGTCTGCGTTATTGGGAAAGATGCATTGAATCTGTGTTCACATTATAGTCTCCACAAAAAATTTAGCCTCCATTTAGGAAGTATTTATATTAATGGTTTAATTCATAAATAGTAGAAATAAGTGGGTGGATGAGTATCGGTCTATTGGAACGTTTGGTTGAAAATGAATTTTGACCATTTATAAATTATTTATAAATTTTGCCATGCCCCGCCCTAATTTACACATTGACGTGTAAAGTACATGGACATGCATTCTGTCAAAATTTTGTCAATTTTATCTCCTTTCAGTTTTTTAAGTGCGTAGTTTAATATGCCATGCTGATCCAACTATGTGATGAGCTATTTATTTGACTTTTGAACAAACTGTGGCCTTGGCTAATTGACTAGTTAGTTAGGATGCTCTTGTATTCAATGCATGTATAAAGAATTTCCACTTTCGATACTTAGTGACGGAATTTATCATGTTGACAGGATAGTCTAGTGTTTCAATGGCGACTAGAACTGCTATGAGATATGTATCTCGCCGGTTCTCAAGCAGTGGCCGAGTACTGAGCGAGGAGGAAAAGGCTGCAGAAAATGTCTACATCAAGGTAAAGTTGAATTTTGGCACAAGACCTGCAGTTATTTTCAGTTGACGTGGCTATGGCAGTTGCATGTTTGGTTGCATCTTCTATGAATTAGAGTTGTAAGACATAATAGACATTTAAATTGATTTCATACACGTGCCGTAACAAAGAGTAGTTTAACTTAGTTGCTAAATAAAATAAAAAGTATACGACAATTCTCACACACCTCATGGTCGTAATCTTCTTCCATGTTATCTTCTCCCCCCATTATGTCTTAATGAGGTCTTCTGTTTTATTCATCTCTTTTAATTTGGCATCCCAATATACCAGTTTTACACCTTACTCAGCTTCAAATCGGGAGTCTAGTTCAAGTTGTCAAAACTTATCTTATTTAATTAAAAGGGGTAGGTCTGTGTGCTTTTCGACGCAACAAAAATGACTGCATATTTTTGGGTTTCCCAGCTTGAACTCTTTTTTCTCTTTTGGTTTATATATATTTACCTGTTGAATGGGGTTAAGTCAATCTATTTCAATGACTGTTACTATTTTTAATTTTTATTTTGCTCAAGGGTTGCACTCTTACTCTTGCATTCAGCAACTAGAAGTCTTTAACGCTTGATTTAAAACTGTTTAGAATTTTCTGACTGCTGAAACTTTTGCAATGTTTGCAGAAAAAGGAGCAAGAGAAGTTGGAGAAACTTGCTCGTGAGGTATACCTATGCTATATACTCATAAATTATGTATACTGCTTATTTATGAGGTTTTGAGTAAAGAGACTGCACCAATTAGATTTGATTAGACGATCAATTTGTTATCTAAGTTTTGGTGGAAGCTGCTAAACACTAATCCTATGGATTCAAAACTAGACTGAGTCAGTTGGATAATAACCTACGACTGAGTAGGCCTTTCATGAAAAAGTACAAATAAATGTTTGGCTAAGATTTAAAAAAAGGAGTAAAAGTAACTTTTTATTTCCAAATGACATTAAGTTAGAAAAGTTAGTTTGAAAATAAGTCTTATCTTTGTGCCAAAACAATTTAGCCTAGGTTACGGCTCTTAGCCACATGAATAGTTCATTGTGCTCATTGGTCCAGTATGGCTTCTGAGGTACACTAAAAGGCAGATAGCAATAAAAAACTATTTAGTTTAAAACTTAATTTCTTAGAAGTTAGCTTTTATGCTTGGCCAAACATACTTATGTATTGCTTTTGTGCTGAGGGGAACTTTGTGAAACTTTATTTGTTCGACTGATAGGAAGCATATTGTTAGATCTGTTACAATGTACAACTGTGCACACATTTGAATTCGAGGTTTCTGCAACACGTAGTAGATTTGAAGCTTTCTATTATTCATTCTTGTTTTCCATTTTTTCTCGGATTATAACATTTAAGCTTCAACATGAGATTTACGGTTATGATCATTCCCAGGGCCCAAAACAAGAAAAAACACCTGCAACAGGCTCAGGAGGCTCGGATTCGATATCCGATGCCAAACCAAGTAGCCAGACCTCTTCAACACCCAAAGTGTCGACTGACAACTATAGAAACTATGCTGTTGTAGCCGGTATTGCAACTGCTTTTGCTGCTTTTGGATGGTATTATGGGTCGAAGAAGAAGGCATCTGACCAAGTGCAAGATTGAGTCAATTTCTCGAAATAAAGCTTATGAAGCAACACCATGTTTCGTTTATGGCACGAATCTCCCTCTGTACGAGGTTGATATAAACTAGATTTTGTGTCTGAAACCATCTGAGAACTCGTTCTTGACGTTAATAACTTAATGTTAAGTTTAGGATTCTTTAATATGCCTTCAAATTTTCACTTATTTTTGGCTTTAATCTTTACCACCTTCTTTGGTTTTCGATATCGCTTGCTTTGCTGGGAAAAAAAGTTGAATTCGAGAACATGGAGCTCTTGGGGGATGTATTTTCAGCGTTGTTCTTCATACTCTAAATTAGAAGTTTTTATTTTTAACACGTTATTTCACGTGCATATTATTTATACAAAGTATAGAAAAATACGAGGAAATAGATCGATTTTCATCGTCCCAACAACCTAGCAGTTAGTTTATAGACGTAACAAAAATATTTTATCCAGACCACAAAAAGAGATTCGATCTCATTGCCCTTTAAATGTTGTTTAATTCATTAATGTCAATTCCACCTAAAATCAAGTTTATTAACATCCCGTTTGAGGCCATTTTTTGGTGCAGAATGTATTTTAGAATAACAGATTGATGGACAATGCGTGATTAAAAATAAAAGAAAAGTTTTTGGGTTATGTGTAATATTATTTTATTGAAGAATGTGTGGTTGAAAATATATATATATATTTTAGAAAAAATGAAAATTAAACGAGGGCTTAGATTTTAAGAATAGTTTAGTACTATTCTTTCCCCCTTTTCAACTATCTCCTTCCGACAATCAACCAAAAAAAAAAATTAATAATTAAGTCAAATGGAGTCCTAATTGGTCATTAAAATTTTAATCAATCCAAATTTTAATTTCCTTTATCATTTTCAAACTCTGCATAAATATATTTACTTAGTTTGACCTTCATAGGTTCATGCCCCGTTACAAATTAAATTTAATTCTACGACCATGTTTGGCAATTTAAAATTAACTTAAAAACTTTAATTAAAATTTTGTTTCCTGGAAAAATCACGGTTTATTAATAAATGAAGTTACTTTTGACAATACTTACTTACATATTTTATAGGAAATTACAGTCGGGATCCTCAACCTATTGGAATTGTAGCAATTAGGTCCTAATATACTATTTTGGTGGTTGTAATCTCCAGCATTTTCTAATTTTTTAGCACTTGACCCCACTAGAAAACTTATCATTGATTAGAATCCTTCTTTTTTAATTAAAAACATGAATTTACCTTTATATTCAATTAAGCAAAGAGGGAAAAAAAAAAAAAAACAGAAAAATACACAAAATCCACCAAGGTTTGTGGATGCATTCAGGAGGCTGGTTGGATTTTGCTTTTTCTTTATTCCCGTTATTTTCTTTTCATTTTTAGAAGTCGTCGTTATAAAAAAATTGACTTTTGAATTAAAGAAAATGATAATTATATCAGCACCACAATCTTTGTTTGGTGTACCACATTTTAATTACAATGAATATTCTCAATCTTTATTTATTATTGTACTTATGTCTCCTCAACATTTTATTTTTGTCCCTTACGATTGCTTTCGTCCAAATATTGTTAGGAGGGCATAGAAAAACATATTTTGATAAAAAAATCGTCATAAAGAAAAAGATGTGATTATCAATTGAAGGTTAAGTTTAATAATAATAATAAGAAGAAGAAGAAGAAGAAGAAGTTAGAAATACAATTGCAACAATGAGCAAAAGTTGGGGACTTTACTATTAAAATGTGATGTAGCAAACAAAAACTATAACGCGAATGTAACTACCCTTAAAAAAAGGGATCAAATCATCAATTTGGCTTCCAAATGTTTCAAAAATGACATTCCAAATATTATGTTAGGCCCTACTTGCAACATTTGCATTAGGTTGGGACCCTATCTGTAAATCTTCATTTTTTTCTTATTTTGACCAAAAGTCAATAATTTTTAACGCTTGCTTATTTACTTAAAAATAAACTTATTTCCTAAGCTTTTAGCCAAACATTCACCTAACCAAAATTAATATTTAATACTCCCGTTACATGATTGCACGTTCTTATAATATGAACATCCTATGTCGTGCAAACCATGCATCAATTCATCTAAACAATAAAGAGCGTATTTCAATTTGTATAAATAGCATAATAATGAGGTTTCAAATTACGACGACACTAAAAAATAATCACTAACTTTCACAAATAAAGAATGTCGAGGGCATCCGCAGCTACGTTAGCTTTAGCTTGCATTTTCGCTGCCTTTGCCTGGTCTTGCAGTGGCGCGACTGGTGGTGCTTTACAAGTAGGGTTCTACCGAGGAAAATGCCGCACGGTCGATGTGGAGGCGATTGTGGGTGGTGTTATTAGAGCATGGTTCTCTAGAGATCCTACAATTGTAGCTGCTCTCCTCCGCATGCAGTTTCATGACTGCTTTGTCAATGTAAGATTATTTTATTTTTGAAAATTTAGGTTTTATATATTCTCTCCGTCCCAATTATTTAGACTTGTTTCGTTTTTCACACGGATTAAGAAAGCTTCTTTAATGTCATTGGAAAATTAATTTTTGTCAAGATCTTTCCTAGTTTACCCCTATTTAATTTTCAGTATGTAAAAATAAATTATTNGATTAAGAAAGCTTCTTTAATGTCATTGGAAAATTAATTTTTGTCAAGATCTTTCCTAGTTTACCCCTATTTCATTTTCAGTATGTAAAAATAAATTATTGTTGGAATTAATAAAGATTTTGAATGATGTAATTTGAAGAAGAAGAAATGAGAGTTGTTCCATGTTTTCAAGAAGTGGGAAATGTGTATATTTGGATGATTTCAAGAAGTTGACATATTAAGTGAGGAAAATTTAGTAAGGGTATATTGGTAAAAGAATACGACAAAATATTCTACATTAGGAAACAAACCTATATATTTGGGACAAGAGAAAAATGAAACTCAACCTATATAACTGGGATGAAGGGAGTATTTATTAGAAGACGGAAGCTTCGTTTGCTTTATTTTGCAACTCCTTTTCGGTCAATTCTATTTCATATTGTCTACTATACCAGGCCAGTCCTCAGCCACTGAATTTAGGTAGATTTTTTTTTTTTAATGTAAAAATAAAAATTCATATATAATTTTTTTTTAATAAAATGTTTCTAATGAATACGTAGTTGGTTAGATATATTTTTCGCATGCCGAAACATTACAATTATTATGGTTCAACGTGCTCTCTCATAATTAAAATTTCTCTTTTTTAATCAAAAGCCTTACACCCACACCATTTTTAGAAATGTGCGATGGTAAGATTTGATCCTTTTGAAATAATATCTAAAAGTTTAAACATCAAGAAAGAATGCAAAATTCTTATTTAAATTTTATCTTCAATACGACCCATATTTATTTATTTTTTATTCAGAAGCCTCCAAACTTAGAATTTTTATAAATTGGTGGCAACTACACTTAGAATTCTTAACTTTACACTATTTTGGGATCTAATGCCGACACTTGTGACACTTTCATTCAACTAGAATCCAAAGCCTACACTTTGTGACACTTTCGTCGACTCTTTTAACACGTTCTACTGGAATCCAACGCTACATTTATATCGACTATAAATACAATGCAAAGCATATAGAATAATACAAGTGTTCTTATGATAACATAATTATACTTTTGTTTAAACTTTGTTGCTTGAAATTAATGATACAACTAGGGGTGTGATGCATCAATCCTGTTGGATGGAAAGAACTCAGAGAAAACTGCAATCCCTAATCTGAGTGTTCGAGGTTATGAAATAATTGATGCAGCCAAAGCTGCTGTGGAGTCAATCTGTCCAGGAATGGTTTCTTGTGCTGATATCATTGTTATGGCCACTAGAGATGCTGTTGCCCTGGTAATTTTTTTTTCACTTATTTTGATTGGAAGGTAGAGATTACTTTCAAAATAAGTTACTTATTTTTATCTTTGACTGTGCATATTTATAGAGTGGCGGAGGGCGATATATTGTACAAACAGGAAGAAGAGATGGAACAGTGTCCTTAGCTAAGAATGTGAATTTGCCAGCTCCTTCAATTTCAGTATCAGATTCCATTAATGCTTTCAACAAGAAAGGACTTGATTCTAATGACATGGTTTACCTTCTTGGTAAGTACCTCAATTCAGCTCTCCCTTATTGTTAGTGATATAAATGGAGCTCTCTCTCCATTTATTAGGGTTGGAGGCCAATTGCTAAAAACAATAATGCTCAACGTACATTCATTCGATCCCTTACATTCAATTTAACATCTCCTTCGTTTTCAAAAATTTGTGGGGTGGGAAAAGTGATTTTTTTTTAAAAAAAATTGTCCAATAGTGTGTTGTCATGTGACACAATGTAAACAATGATGTACAAGTAGCATGATTGTTGCCAAAAAATATAGATGGAGTTCTTAAAGGATAGCATTAATTTTCGACGAATCCTTCGTTGTAGGTGGCCACACGGTCGGAGTCGCTCATTGTTCGCTCTTTCAAGATCGTCTCTACAACTTCCAGAACACAGGAAAACCTGATCCAACCATGGATACCACACTACTAAACACACTAATAAAAAGATGCCCTCGGAATTCAACTGTTGATAACCCAGTTAATCTTGATCAAAACGACTGTAGACAATTCTTACTACAGACAAATCATTTTACATAGAGGTATTCTCCAAATTGATCAAGAACTAGCCCTTGATCCATTAACCAATCCCACAGTTGCAGCCATTGCTAAAGGGTTCGACTTTTCGACTCGATTTGGACAGGCCTTGGTCAAGTTGGGCGCAGTTGAAGTACTCACGGGTGCACAAGGAGAGATCAGAAAATCATGCAGAGCCATTAACACGCCCTTGAAGAATTAGGGTTGACTTGAATCAATCTTGACAGAATATTTCAGTTTTTTTAAAATTTGTTCTTCTGGGTCTACCATTTGAAATTTGTCTCGTTGAGATCAGATGTGAATTTGTTGTTTAAATTCCATATTTATTTGTATTGAGTTTGTATGAAGTTTTGTTTTCTTGTGGAATTGAATTTGAAAATCTTGTTTGACATAACTTAAAAAGTTGAGGTTAAGTGAACCATTAATTTTATCCAAATATTTCATTGAATCTACAATTTTTATCAACTTTTCAACTACGCATTTCATCAAACTTTATAAAAAACTGTTAAAACTTCTATGAAAATCTTTGTCAAACAACCTCTTAACTCTCAATTTTTTATTGTATAATATCCATACCATCGGTATGTTACATTAAAAAAATGCATCTTCACCAATAGAGATGTATGTCATTGAAACCTACATATCATCTGAATTGGAGGATCGTACCAGTTTACTCCACTATAAATCCCACATCAAATAAATGTAAAAATATAAATTAACGTATTAGAGTTTAAATTTCCCCTATTAAGATTAATCTTTTAAAATGAAATCATAATTCCTAATATGGTTTCGAAGGCCATGAAGCTCAAACAACAATTCGATTAAAATTCAAATGAATATGCATATTCTAAAATCAATATTCTCAAGCGAATACTTTTAATATGAAATTTCAAATCTTAATATATACGCATGCGTTTGTCGACTATATCTGCCACAAAGCAATTTGGTAACAACTAATAAGAATACCTACCTATCCCTTGAATTGCCTCCCGAAGTTGGTAATGGTATTAAATGAATATTCACGTGGATGTTTACCTATTTTATAGCTATGGAATTATTGTTTTCTAGTACATAACTAATAAATTTCATGTAATCTTCTACATTCTAATATTAGAAAGATTTAAAATTTTTGGTGCCACGATCAACAAGAAACTCTTTGAAATAGTCAATTTTAATTTCCATATAAAGAGTTAACATTCCCCCATATTATCTACTTTTTCTCAATATTTTGAAAATCGGCTCAAATGTTTGACCAGAAAAAAAAATATAAAGAGTCAAAGGTCGAACTCACATCGACTTGGTGGTTAGAAGGCACTAAATAAAGAATAAACATAAAACATGTTGAAGATATAATTTAAATAAATAAATGCGTATCATGATCACACGATTGAGTATAACAATTGATCCACTCATAGTTATTATATATTATCAATCCAAATATAGGTTGATAGTTTGAATTTCTAAAAGTTCCTCTCTCTCTTCAAGAAACTTGTGTACATGCATTGCTCAATATCTGAGGCCACTTTTCTTGGAGGACCTTTCTCATGTTAAGGTCATGTATTCACATTAGTGAATAATATAAGTTTTGAACTATTTTTTTTGTTTCATATTGTTCAATTCAATTTACTAAACTTGTCGTCGACAATTAAGTTCAACGAAGACCTTCCCTCACGTAAAGAGGCTACAAACAAAAGCTATCAGAAAAGGTCGAATAACTCTCATCCCATAATTTCCTTTGCCCAATATTTTTCTTTGCCATATGCTTGTGTAGGCCTACTCACTTCCAATTGCCCATATAAATGGAGTAGGGTAATACGAATGAGAGAAACAGGTTGAATACTTTGTTTTTCTCGCAATCGAACACTTCAAGGGCTCGTCTAACACGGATTATTTTTCTTGTAGAAGAACTTTTTGGGAAGCTTCTCAAAAACCTCTTCTAGTCACACAAATCATTTTTAAAAAATTATTTAAATATGTTCAAAATGGTCTCATAAGTAATTTCTGACTCATACCAAACGAGTCCACCGAGTTGTGGGATCTCTGTTCTCTGCGTGGACGCATTCAAGTACAACTTTTTTGAAAAGAACAGAGCTGAATTGAATGAATGTCTGTTCAACTACCATCAAGAAAGGATTTAATAGGGTAACTGGTTTTCAGCTATAATTCTGAAATAAAGTTATTGTAAAGCCATGTAATTTGTTGGAGGGTTTTGCTAAAATAACATGCGCTGACAGCCCCCATGACAGAGGCCCGCAAAATAAGGGGGCGGGCCCGCAAAAAAAAAAACAAAAGGGGCGGCCCCCTATACGTGCGCCTTTTGTCATGGGGGCTGTATAACCCTTTGTTGGAAGCATAATCGACTGACATACTGCAAACTCGACAAAAAAACTTTCCATGACAACTAGAATATAAGATAAAATAATACTCCATTCGTCCCATAAAATAGATTCACTTTTCTTCGTATGTTCCAAATTATAGCTCAGAGTATTGTTGATTTATTAATTTTCTAATATGCATCTGTTTAATGTAAAATTATTATTTAATGTAAGAGACTATTAGGAAAAATGTAAGCAGCATTTAAATTTTATATTTTCAATTATATTAATTACATTTTCTTCATATGTATGAAAATGAAAGCAAACGAATCTTTATGGAACGGATGGAGCAGTTTCAAGAGCCTTACTTGTGCGTTCTATTTCTAATACCACTATATAAGTCGAGTCGAAACACGACTTTATTACATTAGATATCTAGCAGCTACAAATAAAAGTCTCTTATGAGCCCTTCAAATATGTTGTTATTTACTTATTAGTTTCTAGTACATATGTTCAATTATTTAGGCAGTTGAATAGCGACGAAGCCAATATTTTCATGTAGGGGACAAAAAATGCTAGAACGGCTGTATTTAAATTTCTATATAAATTTTGTACAAATTGATAAAAATTTGAAAATGTTGCGGGTAGCGATCGCCACCCCACACCCACCCTCGTGTAGCTTTGTCACTGGCCCACCGCAGTTGACAAGATTTTACGCACCTTGTACTACGGCTGGATAACAAACCAGCCCTCAAAAATTTCTTGCTAGTAAGCCCTTGAAAATTTCTAGACTTGTTTCCATATCATCTCCTTGTTCTGTACTAAAAGAAATGTGTTTAGAGAAATTAGAGAAAATTTCGTGCAGTAAAAGAATATATACTATAAAAAAAATTATTGTAAAATTTCGAAATGACTGATTAATTCAATTTTCGGTCAATAATTCAGGAAAAAACTCATAAGACTGGATGTCTTTATTAGCACCACCAACTATTCAGCCCTATGGCCATTCATTTACTGCTGTTTCTGAGACTATTTTGCAGTATTTATTGGAACTTCTTGCAATACTTTTTTTCACTCTGTATACACATAGTTCCAGTATCAGCTTCAATGGAGAAATGTCAAGTTGTAGTTGCACTGCTCTTCACTTTGGTTCTTGCTAGGCTTAACCTCTCCACAAGCCATGTCCTGAAGGGATCGGTTATTTGCGTCGACTGTAAACCTCATTCGGATCTCTCGGGTTTGTTCAGTTTATGCTCTCGTTTAAAATTCTTAGCAACTATGCACATCAGAACGTGTTAATTTTGGTCTACTCGTCTCTCTTGTGACATAAAAAGAGTCAGTTTTCGATGTGCTTTTCTATGGTTCTTTCAGTTTGTTTAGTTATATATCTTATCGATTAGTTGAATTTTTGTACTTTGTTTTATTTTCCTATGCACCAAAAGAAAAGAAAAGAAAAGAAAAATGGTATATAGGAATCAACAAAATATGACTACATTAATCTTTTTTTCCCATTGGATCTAATGCTAAACTATTCTAGTTTTATGCATCATCCATTTTACCCTTTCTTCTCCATTTGTTTCCTTAGGTATTCAAGTCTTAGTGAAATGTGACAAAATGAAGAAGTTGGCTATCGCAACCACACAACAAGATGGCACCTTCGACACCGAGCTTCCATCGGACGGCTCGACTTCGCCTAATTCTCTCAATTGCCTGGCCAAAATACTGGGTGGTCCTCATCAACTCTATGCTTCAAGAAAAGACTCAGTTTCCATGATTGTTAAACCTAATGTGGTCAAGTTCTATGCCACTGCTAAGCCTCTCAATTTCTACAAATCATGCCCTTTATCAAGAAACTATGATGGGAAATGTGTAACCAAGAACATGGAATTTGGTTCATCCAAGACTGTAGATCTGCCCGTGCCAAGAGAGTGGGGAATTGCGCCTACTAGTTATTATGCTCCATTTATTCCCATTATTGGCATACCATAATTGATCACGTGTTTGGTTTTATCATTATTAAGTTATCAATATTATAAGTTTCTTTGCTCTTTAATTTGTTTCCATGTTGTTCAATGGTCCTGTAATTGCATCATGTAATGGAGAAAGCAAGAAAAACTTACTCTTATTCCCAAAAAATTTAAAGTCGACCATATGAAATATATTTCACCGCTTTCTTATATTTTTCTCCCATTCATTTGAAGTATCGACTAACTTTTTCTGTGTGCCTAGAAAACCATTACAAGAAGCCTTTATATGTAACCAGTTGTTCAGCTAATGTAATTTTTTGTTTCTAAATATGTTACGTTAACCAAAAAAATGAGAAAAAAATATATTTTAGTTTTAACTTTTTTGTCTTTGACACACCGTTTGGAACGCATTTTCTACCTCATGAAAATGAAAAAAATGACAGTTGTACATGTAACTGGGCGCTACCATAGAGAGAAGTCGTAAAAAACAGAAAAGAGGCTGAATTTAATGGTAAACGATCATATTTTTCATTTTTCTGGCTAAATAATGCGCCTCAATCAGAAGCTAAATATGTTTAGGTATCAAGAATAGCAAATTTTCACCCTAGCTACTTAGCAACAATTAGATCACTTTAATTTACCACCAATGAAACCACTATGTTTGTGTGATGAACACAACTAACATCTGTATATGTGGCGAGCCACTTAACTTTCTCTAACAATAATTAAAAGTACAATGTTTGGACGTCGTCAAACAACACGAAAATGTTAAACAGAGTAGGCGTCCAAAACAGATCGTCCAACATGAAAATTTTATGACAAGTAAGTTAAAACTAACAAATTTTCCATATCTTCGTCTTAGTCATCAAATTTTGACTTGTCATTTTCATCTCATTATCAAAATTCATTCTCAAAATTCATCAAGCACTTGGGTAAAGGAGAAAAATCTAAATCAACCACTCGGGAAAAAGAAGAAAAAGCTAAGATTATGTCCGTACAAAACTCATTTTACAATTGATCGAAAATTTATATTTAGTTAATATATTCAAAAGTTTTATAAATTATATTTGAGATAAAGCTGGCATGTCGAAATTTGATGTCTAAGATGAAGACATGTAATCGTGATTTTTAACTAACACAACATTAAAATTATAATGACATTGAAATATAGTTTAAATCCCTAACGATTTTTCTTGATATTTTATACTCAAATTTTTCATTAGTTAAAACATTTTGTATATCATAATAGTTATGTTCAAAAAATTCGTTGAAATAGCATATAACAACTTATTTTTCCAACATATTTAAAAAATAAATAAAAAGTTACGAAAAAGTATTTTTTCCATTTCAAAGTACGAAAATAAAATATTTAAATATAAATTATCATCAAAGAAGATATACCAATTAATGAAATATAGTTTAAATCCCTAACGATTTTTCTTGATATTTTATACTCAAATTTTTCATTAGTTAAAACATTTTGTATATGATAATAGTTATGTTCAAAAAATTCGTTGAAATAGCATATAACAACTTATTTTTCCAACATATTTAAAAAATAAATAAAAAGTTACGAAAAAATATTTTTTCCATTTCAAAGTACGAAAATAAAATATTTAAATATAAATTATCATCAAAGAAGATATACCAATTAATGAAAGACTAAATGTAAGAATTCGACGAAAAAAAAATAGAAAATAATTATTACAACAATCGAAGATTGATGAGTTTAAATATAATTAAAATGTGGTAAATAACAAAATTATGTATTTTAAAATATAATTAGACAAACGTTCACGAAACCTGCTGTCACGCCCCCCTTGGACGGATTTTCTGTCTTGTGCCGCGTGACATCCAAGACTTCTGTCTTCTTTCAGTTCAATTTTAGTCCACCCCCTCCCTTCGTCCCCCTCCCCTCGGGCAAGAAGATCCAGTTATCGATAATAATATAAACATAATCGAGCTTATAATTTGTAATTTATGCGACCTCAAATTCCACTGTAATTATACGCACAATATTTTGATGGCGATCCTGTATGGCGTGGTGGCGCGTGGGACGACTGTACTGGCGGAGTTCAGCGCCGTGACGGGGAACGCACCTGCCGTGGCGCGGCGGATACTGGAGAAGCTGTCGGAGACGAAGCAGGAGGAGTCGAGACTATGCTTCTCCCAGGATCGGTACATTTTCCATATCCTTAGATCGGATGGACTCACCTTCCTCTGTATGGCCAACGATACATTCGGAAGTAAGAACTATCCAATTAAAAAAGGAAAATTAAATTTTGAGCTTTGTGTATCTGTATAACTATGTGTTTATGTGATGTACGTTTGTCGAATGTTTGTTTACGGTTTAGTGTATTAAGGCTTGGTTTTCTTGTTGTTGTTGGTCATTTTTAGGTTTTCCGTTGAGTACTGCTATGCAGAATCTTACTATATTAGCTTTTCATCTTTAATATATGTTTTAAATTTGAAGGTTGAAAACAGAATTTCCAAGGTGTGACTCTATTTTCTTGGGTTTTTTTTTTCATATGTCAAATTTTTTGAACTCTTATTAGTTTTTTGTGTATGACTTACGAAGAGAAAGATCCAATTCATAGGATTGCCTCACAACTCTTGACTTCAATAAAGAAAAAGCAGAAGGCGTCCTTGTGGGATTGTCTTCAGAAACAAGTGTTCTATGGAATGGGATAGCGTTTGGGAAAACCAAAAGTCGTGGATCAGTTCGCCAGACACATTCTGGTGTTTTAGACCAATTTGACAGTAAAATGGTTCACTTCGTCTCTGGTAGCAAATGTGCATAGTGTCAGTGTGATTTGGTTTTCTGTTTCACTTATTTTTCCTTTCCTACTATTTTAGCCAAAATAATTCTCTTGCTACTTTTCCATTTCATTATTGTATACACATTTCTTATAAAGAATGTGGCTTTAACGACAATTTTTTCACTGAACTAAGAGTACTCTTACGTTGATATGTCGCAAAATTTATTCGACATAGATTTGTTTGTAGATGACTGTTATAAACTCAATTTGCCCAATTGTGGTAATTCCCTTAGGAGGCATATGTCTTTGGATTTTGTCAGAATTCTCTGATCAATTGTACAAGAGATCAAGAAATGGAAGCCAACATTTTGGTTGTTCAGACAGAAGTACGGGGTCAAGGACTGGAGGGAATTAATTGGACTTTTGATGGAATATCCTCGTTCCATTAATAACTTCTTTTCCTGAATCATAGGTGAGAGTTATGACTGCATAACTTACCATCGGTATACCACACTTCTCTTTTTGCAATGGGATTTCTTAATACAAGGAAGTACTCAATCTTTTTACTTTTCCTATATATATGCTTCTAGGATCTTATCTCCAATCTTTTGTATCCCGAGCTCTATTCGTAAATGGAGGCTTTGAGATGTTTAGACTCTATCAATATGCTTTCAGCATTGCATTGTGTGAGGATATACATCTTATTGGATTTTTTCCTTCAACTTAGAAGTAAAATTTTAATGTTTGTGCATAGTATTTCCACTTTTCTCTTCTATATGTTACAACTGGTATTTTGACAATTTTATCCAGGGAGAATCCCTTTCTCATATTTGGAGGATATTCAGATGCGATTCATGAAAAACTATGGAAGAGTGGCTCCTTATGCTCCTGCTTACGCTATGAATGATGAATTCTCAAGGGTCTTGCATCAGCAAATGGAGTTTTTCTCCAGTAATCCTAGTGCAGACACACTCAACCGTGTCAGAGGAGAAGTTAGCGAGGCAAGATTACTTTGTCACTTTTACCTGATTCACAAAAGATAGAAAATAAACAGGTCTAAAAAAAAAGAAATTCACTTTACTATAGCTTGAAATATTGTTTTCCGTTTAGTATATAGTGATAAATAATACTGTATATTTCTTGGTTTTTGCTGCATTTGTGTGGGCTTTCTAGTTCTTGCAGTTTGCTTTAAGTTTTGTGTGGCCATCGATGATTATAAAGCATTTGTAGCTGGAGTATTTCTAGAAGGTTTTGCCATGTTTTCCAGGTTGACACTTTTTATTTATCTGATGCTATCTTTGTCCTCAATTAAGGGTCTGTTTGGACCGAATTGAAATCTGATTTTAATCTAAGTCAAAGTCAGACAATCAATATTAATTATATTTTTATGAAACTCACATCTTTTCAACCACACATTTCAACAACTTCTATCACAATCCACTAAAAATCTAATTTAAATCCCCACTAAACACCCTCTCAGTATTTTTCTTCTTGTTTGGTACGAAATCAGAACAGCAATTCTCAATTCCATTACAAGAAAGGTTTGCTCTACTTCAAGTGAGATCTTCATTAGGGTTGAGGGCCATAGAATGGCGCATAAAATCCGACCCGTGTACCAATTGGGTTGGTATATGTTTTATGAACAAAAATGACTAAAATTAATGTATTGTAAAAGTTAAGGAGTAAGTTGCAAATATCGCATTTCAATACATAGGCGATGATTTCAGATCCTTTAACTAAGAGACTCGCTCCTAAAGTTTTTACAACACATGTTGCTCATATGGGTATTGTGGAAACTTTTGATATTTTTGGTTAGTGAGAGTTAATTATGTAAGGTAACTCATATATTTTTTGGGTACAACCCCTTCCAATAATAAAATATATCTTCTCCTACCCATAAATTAGTTTGAGCATGCATTTGACTTATATCTTTTATTATGATATTACTTTGATCTCGAGACGGACAATTAAAGACATATGATGAGTCTCTTTTAGAGACATGTGACTTTATTTTGATTATAAGCATTTTGAGAACCAATATGAATTAGCATAGTTTTGATCACATTTGTTGCTAAGTTCATACTGCATACTATTACATTGGTTGGAGGATGGAGATCCATGTTGATAAGGATGTTGGCATTTGTAGCTGTGGAGTATTCTTACATCGTTTGATTGGTGTAACGACTTCCATATTCGATGTTAACATTCTCGTTGAACCGGATCATGTTGTGTAAGGTGTTATCATTGCAATTATACTTGTGTGGCCACCAATGTAGTCTGACCCGAATGTTAAAAGTTTTGTTCTATAGCAATCAAATGTTTGTCCAAGTGGGAGAATGTTAGAAAAATTCTATTATGCGGGCTTCCATTTGATTGCGAATTTTACGAGGTAGATGTATGGTTTGCAATGATACTATGATTATGCCCGATATGTCATTGATCACTTGGGCCGTTGTACATCTTACAAGCTATATTATTATAATGTGGTAATTTTAAGTATGTGAGCCAAAATTATGTAAATCATAATTAGGATTAGAGTCGGTAATGAGCCGACTTTATAATTTCATATATAATGACTAGGTCCCCCCTCCTCTCCATATCATTTTGGCTTGCCCCATGACGGCTGATAATTTTGATGAGTAATGAGAGGAAGATCTAGCTGGTAATATTCATACACACACAAAATGTCTTCCGCAGATATGAATTTCGAACTATCAATTAATTATATGATTCTTATTCTTAGCATGATTGTATTGAATAATTACAACATGCCCTTGCTATTATTTATTTTTAATAATTTTGTCGTAGCTAAGGTTTTCCTAGGCTGAGAAGTTCCTACTTTTTTTTTTCTTCACTTTTTGATTTTTTGCCTAAGGTATTCTAGGTGCAACAGAATTGACATCAATTTGGAAAGATAATGAATTCTTAATTTCACCAAATGTACTCAATATATTCACTTTTTATTGCATTATTATTCTCAACTCAACTTTTTATTAATTACCGCATTTTATTTTAAAACATATCGATGATCTTGCTCATTTATTTATATTTTATACAATAACTCGAGAAAAGACAAGAAAAAAATTATTCTTGTATGGGATGAAATTAGTCAAATGGTTATGAAAAGTTGAAATTTCAAAAGGTTCTGGAAATGTAACGAACAGCCTGGCACAAATAGAAATTTGAATTAAAAAATGAATTTTGTTCTTAAATCGAGTCAGAGACATAAAATAAAAAATTTATTAACGCTTCCAATTTTATCGCTGCTGCTTCTTTATTTCTAATGTCAGATCATGCCATCCCTCATTTCTTATTGTTCTTGAGAATCGTGAGTTGCTTTCGACCAATTTAGGGATCGAAAAAAGAGAGACGAATATTGAGACACATCCCAACGAGAAAAAAAGGAATAAGTAGTACCAAAAAGATGGAGGGAGATGAAAACTATTTTTATAAATATTATTAAATATTTATGACATATATATAAATTCTTATTGTTCCATTACTCACTTTGGTCAAGGAACATTTTGAAAAATTTGTCAAGAAAAATAACCAATTTATTTTATGTGGAAAAAATAACATATTGGTAAAATAAGAAGAAAAGTAACCCAATATCATATTGGTAAAATAAGAAGAAAAGTAACCCAATATCAACACGCAAATTCAATGGTGGCTGGACAGTCCAAAAAGCATCGCGCACAAATTTTTTCAATTCCATTGTCAGTTTTTAACTTTAAATAGCATGAAATTTTTTAAGGAAGTTTGAATTCGTTTTTTATTTTCCATAGAATTTATTTTCCACCCAATTCTTGGTTTTCAAGCAAGCTACTTTCTCTTTTCTTTTCTTTTTTTTTTGGCAATTTGAACAAATTCTATTTCCAATTGTAACAAATTATATCCATTTAATTAACAATTTTCATGAAAAATAAAGTCAAACGAACACCAAAAGATTCAAAATTTCAATATTTTTCATGTGGAAAAGTATACCATCAAACACAATTAATTGAAATTTCCAGTAAAACAAGTTTTAGACCATTCAATTCCCTATAATTCATTTTCTTTCCACCCAAATTCAATTTTCCCAATCAAACGAAGCCTAAAATCAAATCAAAGCCGATATATTGAGAGGAAAAGAAACAGAGAATCAAGTCAACGAAATGGATCCGTTAGTAGAGGAAGAAGATATAACTGGAGAGAAGTGAAACTCCCGTCGCTAATACCAGTTATGCCGGAGCCGGAACTGGAGAGAGAAACCGGAGAGAGAAGGAGAGGATTAGTTTGAGCTATCATCTCGGCTTTCGAAGCTATAGTTAGTTAACATTTAATTCAGATGACAGAATAATTTGATAATACTCAAATACTAGAATGTTTTTCTATCGATCGTATGTCAAATGATGGGGAACAGTCATCATCCGCCTCTAGTCATAGCAATGCAGGCTCTCTACGTGCTATATTCTCTGCCAGTTAAGAGGCCATAAATATAGTTAAAGCCGGGTTATACTAAAATATATTGTCATTGCGGTGTGAACAAGTGATAACGAAATTTAGATGTAATGTCTGTTAAGCTGATCCAGTAACAATTTTGCAACAAAGTAATTTAGACTTGGAATGTAATCTCTATTTTGCTTTTGATGTAAATATGATCTTTCAAGACATTACTAATCCTCATTTTTACATGCGTAAATGCAATATATTCTGCTTTGTCTGATAAATCCTTTTATCTTTACTGCAGGACAAAGCTCGGAAAGCATTAGGCAAGCAAATGGATGCGACTGAGGAGGGTTGTACGGATCATGAATTGTTCTCTCTAACTTCTATCAAGGAATGTTTGTCCTTCATTTATTTATTAAATTACCAGTTTGAAAGATCACTCATTTATAACCTATACTAGTTGGCATGTCATTCCATTCAGGAATAGAATAGGATGAAGTCTCGTGGTTTGCTTCTTACTCTTGGGACTTTTTATAACTGTTATCTTGCACGGGTGAAATTAAATGGACAATGGATTTTTTTTCTTGTCTATGTTGTCAAGTTGTAATAAATTCTGCTGAATTAGTGATGATGGGAGTTTTGCTGTGAGCGCAAGTTTTCCAATAATCCCGCCTTTTCACTATAGTGATGGAAATCGATGTTGGATTTGGTTCTCTTTAAATATGGGAATGTTATTTCATAAATCGTGTTACGCGTCCAAGTGTGTAATTTTTTTGATCAGTTTTTACATGATATCTAGTATTTGCTTGGTCTAAACTTGTAATTTTTATTACCTCTCTGGAATGCTTTTATTCAGGGGAAGAAAGAACTTATGGCTGTCGATAATGATGAATATGATGATGAAAGTGATGGGATTGGAAGTAGTGATAGCGAAGGGGCCCATGAAGAATCCCAAGGGGACACATCTAGTGATTCAGACACCGATAAAGAACACCAACTGTAGTTTCCTCTTAACTTGGATGTAAGCTTGTAAAGTATGGTCCATTTTTTGGATGCTTTTATAAGCTAACAGTATTCTGCTTTGAGGTATGGTGAGCAACTGGAGGAATTATTTGAAGAAGCCTATGAAAGCTTTGTGGCTAAAAAGGAAGGAAGCACTTAGCAGAGAAAGCGTACAAAACAAGCCTATTCCAGGGTGATCAGCTCTTGGATGTAAGCTACATTTTCCCATTTTACATCACATATGCACCAAAAAAGAATGGATGAGCTCCAATTTGCTATGTTGTCAAAACCGAACTGGATTGGATCGGACGGTTCATTCCTGAAAACCGGGGAACCCATCTTCAAACCGTTTAGGTTATGGGTTAAAACCACTTAAACTGAAAATCGGGAAAAAACCCGGTCAAATGTCAGGTCCAACTGTAAAACTGGTTCACCTGGCACTGGTTTTACCGGTTAGCTTTTTTAATTAAAAAGAATGGCAACTTACAGGCCCGATGACTAAAAAGTTAAAATGCTGAGGAAGTTACTGTTTAACTATTGGCTAGCCCTTATTATAGTTGCTTTCTAACCTTTTCCTTTACTTATTTTCTGATGTGGGATTGTTGATTAGATGCCACCCTAAAGTTCAAGCGTTTTAACACTCGTTGGGATTACTTTCAAACAACGTGCTATTTTTATTTGTAAAAATGTACAAATAATTATTCACCAAATGTAGTCAACACACTCACTTTTTATTGCATTATTATTCTCAACTCAACTTTTTTATTAATTACCGCATTTTATTTTAAAATATATCGATAGTCTTGCTAATTTATTTTATACACTAAATCGCGAAAAGCCAAGAAAAAATTATTCTTGTATGGAATGAAATTAGTCAAATGGTTTTGAAAAGTTGAAATTTCAAAAGGTTCTGAAAATGTGGCGAACAGCCTAGCTGGCACAAATAGAAATTTGAATTAAAAAAAATGAATTTTGTTCTCAAATCGAGTCAGATAAATAAAATACTTTTTTTATTAAACGCTTCCAATTTTATCGCTTCTTCTTCTTTATTTCTAATGCCAGATCATGCCATCCCTCATTTCTTTTGAGTTGCTTTCAACCATGCAATTAAAGGATCGGGGAAAGAGAAAGGACAAGTATTGAGACACATCCCGACGAGGAAAAAAGGAATAACTAGTACGAAGAAGATTGAGGGAGATGAGAACTATTTTTTATAAATATTATTAAGTATTTATGACGTATTTATAAATTCTTATTATTCCATTAATCACTTTGGTCAAGGAATAGTTTGAAAATTTTGTCAAGAAAAAGAACCAATTATTGTATGTGGAAAAAATAACATGGAGTCTTACGCATCATTTCCACCATATTGGTAAAATGGTTTTGCTATGGGTACATAGGGAGTGCCATAAGGGTTGACATATGCCATGGCACCCCCATGTACCTCTTATCATTTTCCTTGGTAAAATAATAAGAAGAAAAGTAATCCAATATCAACATGCAGATTCAATGGCGGTTGGACAGTCCAAAAAGCACCGCGCACGAGATTCATATCACAATTCAAAGCCGATATAGAGAGAAGAAAAAAAAAGGGAGAATCAAGGCAACGAAATGGATTCGTTAATGGAGGAAGAAGAGTACAACTAGAGAGAAGTGAAACTCCCGTCGCTAATACCAGTTGTGCTGGAGCCGGAACTGGAGAGAGAAACCGGAGAGAGAAGGAGAGGACGCGGCATAATAATCGCTGTTGATCATAGGCCCAATAGCAAACACGCTTTTCATTGGGCAATAACTCATCTCTGCCGCCTAGCAGATACCGTTCACCTTGTACATGCCGTTTCCAGTTAAGCCCAATTTTATTTTCATTTTGCTCTATATATTAACTCTAAGGAAAGATTGGGGACATGACTTTCTACTCAAATAATAGGTTGAGGATCATTAGTGAAATTTTCTTGATTCTTATGCATTTGTTTATTTTTTGTGTTAGGTTTGAAGAACCAGATTGTTTATGACGCAGGTTCTTATGGAGAAGCTTGCAGTCGTGGCTCTTGAGGTTGCTATGGTAATTTCTATTTCTTTTTTCTAAATGTAATCTCAATTTGTTTTGGTAGTTTTGTGTTTCTGTGGTGTTTTCATGGAACATTTGATGCTGCAAGAAATAATATTGGTTAGTTTACGTGACATTAACATTGTGTTTGCAATTATGAGTTTTGAAATGTCATAAAAGACGGGGGCTTTCTTGTGGTACATTTTGTCAAAAAATTTGAAATCGGTTATATGGAATAGTCATGTTACTTTTTGTCGACACCTACTGTTCCACTAAAATTGTGTCACTCTTATGAGCATAAACCTCTCTACTTCTACGCAAAAGTGACACTTGATTCATTTTATAGTTTTGATTAAAATATTGCAAATTATATATTGAGATGAAATAATTAACAAAATATTACACCATAATGTATGCAAATGAGAAAATATGCAACCATTGGACACAGAGTTTGCGACGTAGCGAGCTTGTTTTGTATTTTTCTAGGACATTATAATGTGAAGAATATTTCTTGAGACCAATTTTCATGGTTCGAAAAATGGTTTTGGGATTTTTGCCAAACGTT
Organism: Fraxinus quadrangulata; assembly: GCA_903798255.1. Taxonomy (NCBI): domain Eukaryota; kingdom Viridiplantae; phylum Streptophyta; class Magnoliopsida; order Lamiales; family Oleaceae; genus Fraxinus; species Fraxinus quadrangulata. The sequence continues at coordinate 30,516 of CAIGRB010150020.1, forward strand.
TACACAAATTTAAAGTTTTTGCGCGATTGAATAATTTATTGATCAATACCATCTCGTTCAACGGTAGTATGTCTTCTTGCCATCTCTTTTCCTCTTTAAAGTTTCCAGATACTATGATCTATCTTCTATGCAGAGGTGTGTCCGTTTCGGTGTCTACATTGTCCTTGTGCTCAGATAGTCTTGCTTGTGCTCATCTTTTTATTATGAAAATTTAAACTAATTCTTGCTTTCAGATATTGTGACCTGGATTAATTGTATTGTTCTATAAAACTCATTTGACTTCTGAAAAGAGAGAAAGGAAAACAGAAGTCCCATCGTGAACTCCATGGATTTGCTATTATCTAGCTTTAATGGTTTTTTATATAGAATTTATCACATTACAAATAGGTGAGGTCGAAGTCTAGAATCGTGGAAGGAGATGCAGGGAAGGCAATTTGCAAGGAAGCAGAGGTTGAAGCTTGCTGCTGTTGTTCTTGGTACCAGATGCCGAAGCTTGATGCAAAGGTGACACTCTCCCTCGTTCTTTCACCCCACTTGCGTGTTTATGCTCGACTGACTTTTTTTTTTTACTCTATTTCAGTATGTTACAAGGCAGCGTTAGTGAATATTGCTTTCACAATTGTAAAACCGCACCAGTCATTATTGTTCCAGGAAAGGTATAATCTCTCTGTTAACCTAAATTATTGAACTTATTTGTTTTGTCTTACGAAGTGATATAAATTTTATTCAATAACAGAGGCTGGGGAAGAATCTGTTATGTAATGGAGCAGGAAAAGATGAGTAACGCCAATGAATCCTTGTCCCACATGTTACTGTTAACTACAGCTCTTTCTAGAGAGCAAATTCCTGTTCAGAATGATTGTGTGTGTGTCTGTGCGCGCGCGTGTGTGTATGTTTATATGGATTAGATTTTTATGTATTGAGTTATAACTGATGTCAAAATTTGTGTTAAATTGCATCTCTATTTATTTGATTGTCTTGCTTCCTCACAGCTTCCGATTTTTCATCCTGCATGTAAACCATGTCATGGTAATTTATATTCGCGCACTCACGCATACACAAAATTTCACAACAGCTTGTGATTAAGTGAAAGATTGATTGATACTAACATGAAAGCAAGATATTCTAAATTCGGGATCACCCTCATTGTTTATGTAAGCTCTTTAGAATTTCTAACGATTGTTCCTAATTTGAGTTTCACTCACATCTCAAAGGAATTCAAGAACGTTCGTGGAGATTCTGAACGAGTCGACGTGGTTCGGTTTGTTGATTCTAAACATCTATTTATGCAAAAAAGTTGATAGGGCAAATTTCCTTCAATTTAGGTGCATAAACTTCCCTGATATAGATTACATTGTCTAGCCATATGTATGGTACTCAAGAGGATTAGTACTCTTAGAGGATTAGAATGTACGGGGATACTGTCAGGCATTCCTTATCAAACAAGTTTGTGGCTATCTATCCACGCATTGAAATGCGAATGGCACACGCATGTAATATCTATATAGAGTTGAACAATGAAATCGTCAAACCATAACCGTTGGTTTGGATCTATGTGGATCCGTCAATGTTTTGGTTTTGAATCAAACCAAACTAATCGAAATGATTTGATTTAGGTTTCAATCTCTGCAAACTATTTCAAACCACCAAACCGTTTAAAAAAATTGAAATAAATTAATGTAAATTTAATCGAATCCAATTAACAATAAACACATCTTAGTTAAAAAGATACAATCATATTATATCAAACCCAATACCTAAATAAACAATTATTCATCACAGTTAATTAATTAATTTATACTCAAATACATTGTGAATGCAAAACCCTCAAATTGCGTGAAGTGTTAAAACAATTGTTGTTGAACCATATTCATTGATCCTTCATTACAATTGAGTAGCAATTAAATCTAGATTTTAATTCAAACTCACACATTTCATTTCTTTCTACTAATAATTTTCTCGAATTTTGGCTAAATTTTCAGGTTAGATTATTCAATTTTCTTACTATTTGGTAATCGTTTGTTATATTTTATTGGTAATTGTGTTTTTTTTTGTTCTAATTTGTATTGGTCTCCCTTGAATTTTTAACGGACAACATTTTTTATTTATTTGCATCTTAATTTCTTAGTCAGGTCGCTCAATTAATTATTTACATTTTAACTAAGTTTTTAGATTTAACTTTTAATTGTTAGATTGATTTAGTGAATTATTTAAATGGTCATTTTGAATATTTGATCAATGAGTCTTTCGACGTACTACTTTAGTGAAAATTCAATGCAAATAAATACAAGATTGTTCTCCAAATTACTAAAGATGTGTTAATTATTTAAATATCTACAATTGTTTTTGAGTTTCATTCCCTATTAGTAATCGGATTCTTAATTCTTTTAGGAGTTCATTGAGTATAAATATGGTTGATATGATGATTTTCCTTAAAAATTGGTTGCATATGTCAAGAATGTTTTTTGTTACTCTTACAGCATTGAATTCATCTGAAACGCAAGCCCATGCCTTCAGATCAAACTTGTCCTCCAATCTTTTATCATTATACACAAGTTGGACAAGAGTAGTTTTGCCGATACCTCCCATGCCCACAATTGGAATCACAGATAATATTTGACTATCATTTGATTCAACACCAAATAAGATTTTGAGTATTTCCTCTTTGTCCTCCTCTCTTCCATAAACTTTCGATTCTTCCACAAGCGAAGTTGTTGGCAATCTTTCATAAGACCTCCCCCTCCCATTCTCCACCAAATTGAGCATATTTTTCTGTTCTTTCAGATCTTCCAACCGGCCACTAATCTCTTTTAGCTTGGAAGCAATCCCGCGATCAGACATGAAATCAGTGAAAGAAAGATTAGTACAACAGGTGGGGATGAGCTTTGTTACCTTACCGGTGCTGCCTTTGTTTTCCATTAATATGCGCTGCAAAGCTTCAGTATTCAACTCATCCACTAAGTCTTCAAGATCATAAGCCAAATCTTCCAGATCGTTCAGCCACTCTTTCACAGCTTCGCTTGTTGTTTGCTTGTTTTCAGCATCAGTAAGCACGGCCTGGATCATCAACAAAGTTGTACGCCATCCTTTCAGCTGGGCATCGATTCCTACACGACGCAGAAATTTCAGCAGCTCACCAGAGGCCAGCTTGTCAAGCAAAACAGTGAGAAATGCACCTAGAAAAACTTCGACGATAGCCATTGTTATCTTTTTTGTAAGACAGGAAGCAAGAGATCAGAGAGATGAATGCAAGTGAGATTGACTTGTATATATGAAAGTCGTCTACTGGTGGTTGGGTTCAATTATACAACATGGTGGGGTCAATTAACGCGGAGAAATTTCATTGGTTGTTAGCTAAAAATTTTTTCTATTCAATTCGGTGAAGGCAACAGTGAAACTGATCCTCGCAACAGATAACAGTGGATTGTGTGGCCTGGTATTTTCCAATTAAACTTAGCATTTTGGAAATTTTTCCGGAGGTCTCGCATTTATTCAAAATCGTGCCACCAGAATGGGCATGTTATGGTCTAATGGATTAGTAGATATTTCTTGATAATTTCATGAGTGAGCCTGAAATTCGGACCCAACATAAAAGGTAGAAAACTTGTTCAAAAATGCAACTTTAATTGTATAGGTTACAGATTAATTGCTAGTTATTCTGAACCATTGATCTTAATAAAAGATCAATTGTGATGACTAAGAGTATAAATAAAGGTGTCTACCGTTTCCCTAATTTATTTCAAATGTCTGATTTTTTTAAATTTTTTTTTCTGGAGAGGTTAGGATTTTTTTTGGTCTCACATTTAGGAATAATCTTTTTTGGTCTTGTCTTGACTTATAGTACTTTCTTTGTCATTCAATAATTTATGTTCACTCAAAGAATCATATAGTTTTTTTATGTTAAAAATGAAATAAAAATAGTTGGTGCTAATTGTGCAAACGATGTATTGTCAAAATATGAAACTTTACTTTCTTCCGAAATCAACATAGCACTATAAAAACCTTTTAAGAGACAAATGAAGATTAATTGAGGTGATATTTTAAACTTTTATCAAAATTTTAAATGGATTGAAGTAAATTTCCGAAGGTCTAAAATTTGATTTTTTTTTTTTTTGTTTAATTAAAAGAATGTACCCGCACACTAATATAATCTTGACTTTAATGAATACCATAGAAGACTTAAAGTCAGAAGCAACAAGTTCTTGAAATCAAAATTGAAATTTCGAGATTGAAAGACTGAAAATTTCGTGATTCGATTGAAGAATTCATTATCGAATTTGGGTAAATTTTTTTTTTTTTTATTTCTTGATTAAACATACGTGTAAACCTCTATTAACAATCTTGATTTGTAATTCTTGTTCCATATTCCAATAGTAGATTCTAAAATAAATATAATTTTTATTGATCAAGGATTTAAATGATTAGACATGAATGAGTGTTTCAATAAAACTAATATTTGTTTCATTGTCGACGACAATCACAAAATTAAAATATACAAATAGGCTGGAAATCAAAAGGCAAAAAATATTTCAATTAAGCAAGCAAACATGAAGGAAATTCCTCAAATTAAAAGACAGATTAGTATAAATTGCGAAATTGTAGAAAAATTAAAAGTAATTTTAAAATTTAAACACACAATATTTTTAGATTGCTACAGTTATTGACATATTTTATTGTCGAACGTAATTTTTCGAAATCTTGAATTGAAATCTTAAATTGAATTGAAGTTATGTTCCATTCTCGAAATGGACTCTTGTATCTTTGGATTATTACAATGACACATAATTTCCAAACCAAGATTTCCTAAATAATTTTATCTGAACATCTGATAGTTTGCCACACCTTGTAATGATAATTGTAGGTGGTGATGTGGTAATTGTGTAGGGATGGTATATGGATAGATGCACATTTGGATCTGTCCGGCCAGTTCAAATGGAAATATTGGGAACTGGGACCAAAATTGGTTCGATTAAGCTCAAAAACCTCTAATTAAAAACACGTGATCTGTTTCTGATTTAACCGGTTCAATCTATATAAATGTATATTTTTAAAAAATTTCAAATGTATATTTTATTTTATTTTTGTAAATGTATATCGTTTTAATGTTTAAAAAATCACATGTTCGATCATCCTAATTCAACCTTTTGACTCTTTCTTTTTTTCGAATCGATAACTAGATCGATTTTTAAAACATTGGGAATGACACCTTTTAGAACCAATATCATCATGAGATAGCACGACTTTCAAATGGTTTAGATCACTCAATTTGTGTAAATTCATGGAGGCTCATCTATTCCACATGTAACTAAGCATCTGTACGTGAATTAATTACTATCCGACTAATTTAGAACTAGAAAATTGAATCTGCACCTAGCTGACAAGGCTCGAGATCACACCACTTGGATTTGGGTAGAGGTTCATCGTCCGCGACCACCTATATAAAAAAAGATAAATTTACTTATTTATTTTAAAAATTAGTTTTGAAAAAAAAATAAAAAACTTGTTAATTTATTCTGCTCGACTTAATAACGGCCTAAGTGATCTCATATTTTTAAAGATTGGTTCGGCCAGTCGAAAATGCTACCCATTGACATCTCAACATGCCAAGAAGAAATACTCTTTTGTCGTGTTTAAAAGTTATTTATTTATAAAAATAATTTTGTAAGTAGCAAAAGTTACTTAAAAAATTATATTTTTGAAATTGTCAAAAAGAAAATTATATTTGATAAAATAAGTAATTTTAAAGTAAATTCATAACACATTGTAGTCCGTGTATCATGTTGGGCATATGGAAGTCTGTAGGGAAACTCTCAC
>CAIGRB010150025.1:0-10838 GCA_903798255.1 Fraxinus quadrangulata
TTTTATCAAAATTTTAATTTTTAACATAATCAAATTGGGACTTGATATAACTAGCACGATAGTAATCCAATCTATATAATAATCTAATATACAACCCCTGATCTCTTGCCCACTTACTCAAAAAATTTCCATTGTTGATGTAGCAGAAAAACCCTTATGGTTCTCAGATACGAGAGAATTATAAGTAACGTTCTCTTGCCACATCCGTATTGAACAGTCTTAATCCTACCCACCAATGGAAGAAGATCAATTTCAATTTGAAATAATTAGTAGAGATGGCAAATCAGATGAGCCATCTTGAAACAATTGATTCATCCACTCAGTAAAAGCTCAGACTAATAACAGATTCGACACAAACTTAGCTAGCCTGGGTCTAGGATTCTAGCCAGACACTTAACCAGAGTAGGGTAAAAATAAAAATAGAACTGCATTTGAATTTCCTAGTCAATGCAATATATTAATTTGCCTTGATTAGGCAATCTAATTGTTAAGCTTGATTGTACATCATTTAAATTACTAATAATAAATAGAAATAAAGGGTGAATAAATATGTAGTACCCGTAAATTATTCAAAATGTGAGAATAAAATTTAGGTTCCATTAAATATATTTATAAATCAAGGCTAAATATATTCATACAACCTTTATTTTTTAATAATTATACTACGTTTTAGTTATATGAAAGATTCATAATCTTTACATATTATCACATTATGTCTCAAACTTTTTTCATCATATTCTTATTATCAAATTAACATCAATAGTGCACGATTATGGTTTCTCTTTAATTTTTTTAAGATATAGTAAAAAGATTCATTTGTCCATTGTATTTTTAAATAAGCAAAAAATAATAATAATAATAATACTGTAAAACGCAATTAAATATTTTATCCTCATTTTAAAGCAAGTTAACAATATTTTTGGATAAAAATCATAATTAAGGACAATATTTTCTGACCAATGAAATATTAAAAATAAAAATGTGATGAAACAAAAAGTTAAAGATATAAATGTGATAATAAATAAAAGATTATAGTACTATAATGTAATTAAAATGTGATATATTTATAAAAACACAGTGGGAATATAACTACCCATAAATTAAACAACAACGTGTTTAAACAATATGGCCAAATCAATGAGACAAATTAGGTTATTTTCCATCATTACCTTGATTTACTAAAGGTTGCAATTCTAATAATTAGGTGTCATTTAGGCAGATTAATCGGAAATCTTTAATTGAATATAACATTAAAAATAAAATAAACCGGTTTGAGCCGGTTCAACCCCTGTTCGGCTGACCATTTTGAGTCTTGACACCTCCAATAATTAGCACTGTACAAATACTTCGTTTGGTGTACTCTAATAGAATGAAAAATATAATTTTTATTGAGTCTCATACAATAAAAAAAAATTCAAAATTGATGAATTAATATGATAAATAATGATTATATTTTCATTTTTATAGGAGAAAAATGAGAAATAAACGTTGGCTTATTACCTACCGTGCATACTTTTCAGCAAACAGGAAATTTGTCAGTAGTGACTTTTGTAGGAATCTATTTTCCAGTTTCCAAGATATTGTTTTTGTCAAATCTCTCACGCTATGCACAGTTACTCTAATCTTATTTGAGAACGAAGTATATTCCTTACATCTTCTGCTTCATTCTTAGGTTCTATGTTCCCAATGCTCCAATAAACAGGTGATTTTATTTTTCTTACAAGTTTTAAGAGTATTTCCTCAGGGAACTATAAAATTTCACGTTTTTGGATATCTTTGGAATAATTGCTTTATTGATAATTGTGTATGATGTTTGTGTTTTTCTTGCAGAAATACAAGGGAGAAGCAGGGTTTTTAGGTTAGTTTTGGTATAATCATGTCTTCTGTTTCATGGTTGACATCCCATGAATGTTCTGTCTCTATCATTCAATCATGGGATGATTCAAATGCGTTTTCAGTTGTACTGCATTGGTTGGAATTCATTTTTCTATCACCGTGTCCTCAGAGGATTCTTGTTTCATCCATTGATCTTCTTTTTCTGTTAACCCTCTTAGCATTAGTAATTCAAAGGCTATATTCTAGATTCTCCACCAATGGAAATTCGGGATCCACCCTTAGCAAACCTCTTATTGGAGCCGACACTCGGGATTTTAGAGTCACAGTTTGGTTTAAGGTTTCTTTTATAGTGACGGTTCTGTTAGCGTTATCCTATGTTGTTCTCTGCGTATTGAGCTTCATCCACGGTGTTCAATCTCAATGGGATTTAGTGGAAACTTTGTTCAAATTGGTTCAAGCAATGACTCATATTGGAATTTTGATCCTTCTTGCACATGAGAAGAAATTTCGAGCTGTTTCTCATCCACTGCCCCTCCGAATCTTTTGGATCGTGAACTTTGTTGTGATGTCTTTGATCAGTGCTGCAGCACTCACTCGCTTATTCTCTACTGATGGTAACAAAAATCAGGAAATGAAAGTTGATGATGCATATTCTTTAGCGAGTCTCCCATTATATGGCTTTTTGTTTATTGTTGCTGTCAGAGGATCATCTGGGATTAGTTTGAATGTTGAATGTGAAGTCGATGAGAACTCTATACGTGATATAGATGAATCCACGTTGGTTGATTCTAATGTGAGTGGCTATGCTACGGCTTCTTTCTTCTCTCGAGCAATTTGGTATTGGATGAATCCACTCCTCAGTAAGGGCTACAAGTCTCCTTTAAAGATGGATGAAGTCCCTTCATTATCGCCTACTGATCGAGCTGAAAAGATGGCTGAACTCTTTGAATTGAATTGGCCTAATCCCAGTGAGATTTCAAAGAATCCCGTTAGAACCATGCTTCTTCGATGTTTCTGGAAGGATCTTGCTTTGACGGGTTTTCTTGCCATTGTGCGATTGGCTGTTATGTATGTCGGTCCAGTGCTAATCCAAAGTTTTATCAGCTTTGCTTCTGGCGAAAAACACAAATTCTATGAAGGATTTTTTCTAATATTGACACTCTTAATTGCAAAGATCGTAGAAGTCCTTAGTTCACATCATTTCAACTTTCTGTCTCAGAAACTTGGAATGCTCATTCGTTCGACTCTTATCACTGCTTTGTATCAGAAGGGGCTCAAATTGTCCTGCTCGTCTAGACAGGCTCATGGAGTAGGACAAATTGTGAATTATATGGCTGTTGATTGCCAACAACTCGCTGATTTAGTCTATCAACTGCATACATTATGGCTGATGCCGTTTCAAGTTGGAGTCGCATTAGTGCTATTATATGTTTATATGGGAGTTTCAGTACTCGTGTCACTCGTTGCAGTTATTGGAGTAATGATCCTTACTTTTATAATTACGCGCAAGAACAATTCATTCCAGTTCAATATAATGAAGAATCGGGACGTAAGAATGAAAGCAACGACTGAATTGCTTAATAACATGCGCGTGATAAAGTTTCAAGCTTGGGAAGAACACTTCAACAAGAAAATTCAATCTTCTCGCGGAAAGGAGTACAGCTGGCTCAGTAAATTTATGTATTTACTCGCGGGAAATCTAATTTTGCTATGGAGCATCCCGAGTCTATTAGCTGCATTAACTTTTGCAGTTGCTACCTTGATGCGAGTACCCCTTGCTGCCGGTACAGTTTTTACAGCTACAACGATTTTTAAAATTTTGCAGGAACCGATTCAAAATTTTCCGCAAACTCTGATGTCGATTTCACAAGCAATTATATCTCTAGGGAGGTTGGATGGATATTTGACAAGTGGTGAATTGGAAAATAAATCTGTGGAACGAGAAGAAGGTTGTCACAGTAGAATTTCTGTCGAGGTGACAGATGGCAGTTTTTCATGGGATGATGAAGGTGGTCATCGAGTACTGGAAGATGTAAATTTTGAGATCAGGAAAGGAGAGCTTGCTGCAATAGTTGGAACCGTTGGATCGGGAAAATCCTCTTTATTGGCTGCAGTTCTAGGTGAGCTTCGTAAAACCTCAGGAAAGGTACGCATTTTTCCCCCTCTCAACCTGTAGAATCATTGAGATCACACAGTTTCAATTAGCAGTTTGAGTCTTTTTTTTCCCCTGGAACTAACAGTTCAACTGATCATACGCACCTTATCATAAATGACGTGCCAGATCGAAAGTTTTAAACAAGACAGGGTAGGAAAAGAATATACTTATCCCAGCATATAGCATGCTTGATAAGCAGTAATGAACGAGAGTGAACGGTAGAATAAGCTAATTTAAACTTATTTTCGTTCTTTAAGCAAATAAGTTTTATCTCTCGACAGGTCAGAGTCTGTGGGACGACTGCTTGTGTGGCACAAACATCATGGATACAGAACGCAACTATCCAAGAAAATATCCTGTTTGGTTCACCAATGGACAGTGAAAGATATAACAGTGTAATTCAAGTGTGCTCCTTAGAGAAAGATTTGGAAATTATGGAACACGGCGATCAGACAGAGATTGGAGAACGTGGAATCAACCTTAGTGGTGGTCAGAAGCAGCGGATACAACTCGCTAGAGCTGTATATCAGGATTGTGATATCTATCTTCTTGATGATATATTTAGTGCCGTTGATGCTCAAACCGGATCAGAAATATTTAAGGTAACAAAATATTCTGCAGCATAGACTCGAGTTACATTTAATTATCTTCCTTCTGGTGATAACAAGTCTATAGTTGTTAAAAAGATTGTTGAAAACAATTGGAATGAATCTTTGCAGGAATGCGTAAGAGGAGTTTTGAAGGATAAGACAATTTTACTTGTTACCCATCAAGTCGACTTCCTGCACAATGCTGATCTTATATTGGTAATTAACGACTTTCTACCCCAATTATGTGATATAAAACCTTGATAATAATAATTGAAGAAAATCTGATGATGATGATCTAACACGGTCTAGTACTGATAATCAATATCATTCATGTATTTATGTAGATGGCATGTTCTTGACATATGGATATAACGTGTACCTACTTGTTTGAAGAAAATGAAAACAAATAATGTTGATATGCATTGACACTTTTAGTATGAGCACATATTATATGCTTGAGTTTTCTCTTGATGAAAACTTTTAATAGTGATTGGCTGCTGGAAACTACAAGTTGCAATTTACTAGACTCGGTTTTCACCTAAAATTGTGATACTTCATGACCAGGTCCTGCGAGATGGGAAAATTGTGCAATCGGGGCAGTATGAAGAGCTTCGTCAATCTGGCCTGGATTTTAGTGCTCTTGTAGCTGCTCATGAGACCTCCATGGAGCTTGTAGAAACTAATACAAATGTTTCCGTTGTTAATGCCAAACACACACCTGAATCACCCCACAAACCATCACCAAAATCACCCAAAAATATCTTGAGCCAAAGTGAAAATGGTGAAAACAGGTCATTGGACCAATTAAACTCTGACAAGGATAATTCTAAGCTGATCGAAGATGAGGAGAGAGAAACTGGCCGTGTCAGTCTAGCAATCTATCGGCAGTATTGCACTGTGGCATATGGATGGTGGGGAGTAGCAGCTGCTATACTTGCATCTATATTATGGCAGGTTTCACTTATAACAAGTGATTATTGGCTGGCATACGAGACTTCAGGAGATCGTATTTTTAACCCTTCTCTATTTATTAGTGTTTACTCAATCATAGCTCTCATTGCGTGTGTGTTTGTGGCTATCAGATCAGTTCTAGTTTCCTTCTTAGGTCTCAAAACGGCTCAAAGTTTTTTTAATCAAATATTAGACAGTATCCTTCATGCTCCAATGTCATTCTTCGACACTACTCCATCTGGAAGAGTTTTAAGTCGGGTGAGTTTACTAACTTTTGATTTTTTTAACCTTCAGCACATGTTTGGTACGCAGGATAATACGATAATCAAGGATTTAACTTCTTCTTTTGTATTGTCCAGTAGCCTCTACCGAAGAAGCTATTTATGATTTATGTAATCTTTTTTGTGTGTCTTGACTAATGATGTAATTAACTTACAGGCATCAGCTGATCAAGCCAATGTTGATTTTTTTATTCCATTATTTATGAGTGTGACACTTGTCATGTACTTCTCGTTGCTTTCCATATTGGTCATTACATGTCAATATGCGTGGCCAACAATATTCATCATAATTCCACTGATTTGGCTTAACATATGGTACCAGGTATGGAATTTTATTCCTCACTATTGTTGTTTCAGTCCTCATGATTATATAGTATAACCTGAAGCCTACGCATGACTTTAGTTTTTCGCTGCTTTTAGTATAATCTATGAACCAAAGATCAAAATTTTTCCTTAGCGGTACTCTCCATTTTTTTTTCGTGATGCAGGGATACTATATTGCATCCTCCCGTGAATTAACACGACTTGAACAAATCACTAAAGCCCCAGTCATCCATCACTTCTCTGAAACCATTTCTGGTGTTATGACGATACGTTGCTTCAGAAAGCAGGAAAAATTCTTTCAGGAAAATGTTAACAGAGTGAATGCCAATCTGAGGATGAATTTCCACAACAATGCATCAAATGAGTGGTTGGGTTTTCGTTTGGAGTTGTTTGGTTGTTTTGTCCTTTGCATTGCCGCCGCTTTTTTGATCCTGTTGCCAAGTACAATCATCCGACCAGGTAGTATCTCAACATTTAGGGCAAGTTTGGCGGGGGCCTTTGCTTCTGCTTTTTGTAGAAGAGTTTCCCAAGGAAGCCTGCTTTGTCGAGCTTCCTTTTAAAGCTCCTTTAATCAGACAAATCTAGAAAATTATCCAAACAGGTTGAAAAAGCAGCTTTTGGCTTTTCAAATTCTTGCCAAATGGGCCCTTAATAAAACAAATAAGCTTTCGACTAAAATTCTTTGGATACGAAATTAATACATGGTCATTTTGTTATTAGCGTACGTTGGACTGTCACTTTCTTATGGCCTGCCACTTAATTCGGTGCTGTATTGGACCATCTATCTTAGCTCGTTTCTTGAGAACCGTATGGTTTCAGTCGAGAGGATAAAACAGTTCATAAATATCCCGGCAGAAGCTGCATGGAAGAAAGAAAATACTCTTCCATCTGCTGATTGGCCTAATCATGGTGACATTGAAATAAAGGAATTGCAGGTATCCAATTGTTCTTAAGTCTTCTGTCGAGGATGTAAACTAGTTCCATGATTTTATGTTTAACTTGTTTTCGGAGCTTCAGTACAAATCTTGCTTTTTTGGACAGTATTCTTTACTTACAAAAAATTAAGTTTACTATATTTAATCTTAACCAAACGTGCGACTGGAGTGGCGGATATATATTTCAGCATCTCTATTCGTGACAAACTGTGGACATAAATCTGAGCAGGTTAGGTATCGGCCAAATACTCCTTTGGTATTGAAAGGAATATCTCTCAGCATCCATGGAGGGGAGAAAATTGGTGTCGTTGGTCGAACTGGAAGTGGAAAGTCAACTCTGATCCAAGTGTTCTTTAGGTTGGTAGAACCTTATGGTGGGAAGATAATAATTGATGAGGTTGACATATGCAAGCTCGGCCTTCATGATCTTAGGTCTCGTTTTGGAATCATCCCTCAGGAACCTGTCCTATTCGAGGGAACTGTTAGAAGCAATATTGACCCCCTTGGGTTGTATTCTGATGATGAAATATGGAAGGTATGATTCCGTTTATAAAGTGCGTAAATGATATGTTGGACTGTCTATTAGCTCTCACGTTAAAGGTGAATAACCGTGTGTGTTAGCCTCACATTTTTCTGAGTTTTGCCAGCTCATTATTGCTCGATATTAGGTATACATCCATAACATGATAAACTCCATTATGATGTCTAGAACTGAGTTACTTTTGATTTTGCTGATTAATGTTTCTTTGTTTTTTGGGTATAATTCTAGAGTCTTGAACGCTGCCAATTGAAAGAGGTCGTGTCAACAAAACCTGAAAAGCTCGATGCTTTAGGTCCCCACCATTTTTCATTAGTCTTTAATTTAATTTCTATGAACGATTCCTATCTATGTAACTAACACATACCAGTATTGTTTCTTCCACAGTGGTTGACTCTGGAGATAACTGGAGTGTGGGACAAAGACAGCTTCTATGCTTGGGACGAGTCATGCTGAAACGCAGTAGGATTTTGTTTATGGATGAAGCAACAGCATCCGTTGATTCACAAACCGATGTCATCATTCAGAAAATCATCCGTCAGGAATTCTCATCTTGCACGATTATTACTATAGCTCATAGAATACCAACTGTTATAGACTGCGACAGGGTGTTGGTTATAGATGACGGTTAGTTGCTCACTTTGTTACTTTATTACTATCACTCCAATTTTATTTATTTATTTTCATTTTAGAAATTACTTATTCCTCATAAATAAACTTTTTAAGCTTAGCCAGAACCATGCTCCAAGAGCTGCAAATGCTGTGCTGATTGTCTATTACTGTATATTAGTGATTATAATCATTGATTCTTACGCACTTTATTTTTGCATTGTTATGTTTTTACAGGATGGGCAAAGGAGTTTGATAGTCCATCTAGTTTGCTCGATAGGCCCTCACTATTCGGGGCATTGGTTCAAGAGTATGCCAACAGATCGTCGGGATTGTGATTGCTTTAGCTCCCTACAATTGCTAGAGGCCATCAAGGTGCCATATTGGCTCTTAACTTGCTCTGCCAACATTGGAACACAAAGGGGAATCTGATTACTGTGCAACAGAAGTTTCCTACTGTACTCCCCCAGCTCCCTTTGGCCAAATTTTTCATATTTGAGTTCAGCATCCTTATTTATGCGTACCCTTTATGACTTGTTTACCTAAGATAGACTCATAGTCGAAATCTTGTTTATTTGGTATCATTTAGTCTATATCAAACGCGCACTTATAATTCATGCATGTAATATCCAAAATTCTCCGAGTAATAACTTGCTTTATTGAAAGAAAGAGACAGAGACGAGATGCTGAATGCTTCTCTTATGCAATTTGTGGGAAAAAAACCGTTCTTAGGAGGAGGGAGAAAATAAAGACAAGATTTTGCAGATACTTATTGTCAACTGGTTTGCAACACTGTGTTACTGTTGAATTCAATTTGTTTGGGCATCAAATGGGCCGGGCCGGGTCGGCACAACCCCAAGCTTCAGAAATCCAAACTATGCATGAACAGTTAATTATGTTTTTGTATTTTTAAATAAAATAGTATTTAACAGAAAAATTGAAATAATTGTCAGGCCCTCTTGGTCAAACTTAATTTAATAAAAGATGATTAAATGTGAAGTTAAAAAATTAATAAAAATTATGAATCCTATAAAATTAGTAATAAAAATTAATTGTTAAATGTAGAACTTTTTTGTATTACAAGTCCGTTTTGGCACATCCCATTATTTCTTTTATAATGCCAAGAATAAGAACCGAGTTTTAAATTATATAGGAGTAGAGAATTTGTCGAGGCAAGTAAAACTCTTTCGAAATTGCAGTCATAATCTTGATTTATTAAATTATCGAGAACAAAAATAAATTAGCATAGACAATAATTTCATATTGAACACGTATATCAAGTTAGACCGATAATATATAAAATCAACCAACATTTTTTGAATTTAAGAGCTTCTTGTGGAAAAGAAAGTAAAAATTTGTGATCTCTTTCATCAATTTACATTTATTAGTTTAATTTTACTGTACAAAGGCATCGTTGAATTTGAAATACGAATAACATTGACCTATAAACAAAAAAAAAAAAAAAGATAAAATAAATGAAAGGTACAAGATTGCACGATTCTGTATAATGGTTGTTTGGCAAAACTTTTAATAAAAGTTAATAGAATATATTGTTGAGAAATTGATGAAAGTTCGGAATTTACTTAATCATGCGCAATGAAAAATAAATAATTTCAATTTCCATACAAGGAGCTGCTTTGTATTTAGATAGAAACTGTAATATGGATTGATACTTTTGATGAATTCTGTAAATTCCTTTGCTTTTTTTTGAACTCCAACGATCACGATCTGCAATCCAAGTTGTCCAATTGTCCAGCCTCCAATGGTGATCCACACAGAGAACAAGAATGACGGCTAGGGTTTCTTTTCTTGTGCTAGCAAGAATAATAATAAAAATCCATGTCTTTTCTCAAACCCTAGGAACATATAGGATCTACATTGTATTTAGATAGAAATTGTGATAGGAATTTTACCTTTGATGAATTCTGCAAACTCCTTTGCTGATTCTCGAACTCCAATGATCACGATCTGCAATCCAAGTTGTCCAATTGTCCAGCCTCCAATGGTGATCCACACAGAGAACAAGAATGACGGTTAGGATTTCTTTTCTCGTGCTAACAAGAATATGGAAAAATCTCTTCAATTCTCAAACCTTAGTAGCATATTAATGTAAGCCAAAGTGGGCTCGATCCGTCTTTCAAATTTAACCCGGTCAAATATTTAATTAATCAAATTAATTAAGTCTGGTCCATGAATCGATTAATCCAATTAATTAATTCGGGCCTATTAATAAGCAACCAAATTAATTAATATTATCCAACACTTGTCAATTAATTAATTGGTAAATCACATTCTTCTGGTTCTCTTTTGTGTGTGACCCATTAGGTTCTCAATCACGATATCTAACGACGTAAATTATTATTTTGATCTGATAAAAATCGATAAATTAAAACACCCCTTTTAAATTATCACTAATTCACATTCGTCGTCTCAGATTGACATCTAGCAATGTGTTAGGGCAATACATGTGACCAGAAATGTCATGTAGTATGACAAAACCAAACTTGTTCGTTTACCGTGAAACTATAATCCTTTCATCAATATGATCCGATCAATTATGAGATATGGATATGTGTCAATCTCGTTTATCGATCATATCTTTTATCCTACTGTTAAGTC
>CAIGRB010150025.1:21667-33403 GCA_903798255.1 Fraxinus quadrangulata
TTTTTTTTTTTTTTTTGGTGTGTGTGTTGTTGGGAAAATTGAAAAAGATTTTAGTTAGCAACCAAAGCTATAAAGCAGGATGGTTGTGATGTCTTTTGTCTGCCCTGGTTTCACTCTTCTTGCTTTGCAGGTCATTAACTTGTATCTAGAGTTATTGAAAGAAAGGGAAAAAAGAGAGCCACAGAAGTTCTTGAAATGTCATTTCTTTAACACATTCTTCTATAAGAAGGTCTGTTCGTTTTCTCAGGCCTTTCCTATTTAATGTTCATAATAATATTCTACAGAAATGTTTTATATGCAAGCTGTTTATATTGAGTAATGTATCAGCCTGTTTGGATTGACAGTTTGGCATTTTAATTTGAGTATTTGATGTTAGTATCCATCATAATGTCTCATCATGTTAAGAACAATATTTATCCATTTCTCAGATACAGAGTATTAGATATATGAATACAAAAAAGCATGCATATTTATCTTTTGAGAGTACATTAGATCTTGTTCCTATTTCACATGACTTCTCAAATCTGCTAGGGGTCAAAAGGTGAATACCATCAACTTAGGCATATACATCCTGACATTATCTAACAGATGGAATTTACATTAATTTGCTTTTTTTTTTTTTTTAATTGAACATCTTTCCAGATGAGAGCTTATAATTTGACTTTTACGATGACATAAATTTTCTTAATATAGAACATATGATATCTTACATGAAAAAGAAAGTTGGACCACAGAACGTCGAAGAAAAGAATGTGCTGGGATGAGTATTAAGTTACTCGGCTTATTTCCCTCATGAATTTTTTTAGCCCACAAATTTAGAAAATTGGACTTCATTACCATGCTGCTGATTCAGATGCATTCATGAAGTGAATTGATTTTTTATTATTTTTACTTATGCTGCTTTGTAGCTTCAGCTTGCCTTAACCTAATGAAAGAGCTAATTATAAACTCTTTCCTTCATTAATTAATCCAAACCAATTTTGATATGTAGCACTTCCACATTATGGAATTTCTTATTTGTTGTCAGCTTAGTTACTTCAATATTTAAGCTTTTTGCAGCCCGTCTCATTCTATCAAGTTCATATGCTCTGCATGCATCTATATCTATGGCCATTTGTCATGATACCTACAAACTTCCATATGAACTAGTTATAGTTGCATTCTATTAAGGATGGTTTAGTTTATTCTTCTGAATCGACTGGATCATTTGTTTATTATTCTCAGCTAATTAGTGGTAGAGATGATTACAACTTTCAATCAGTTAGAAGATGGACTACCCAAAAAAAGCTGGGATATAGCCTCTTGGAGTGTGATAAAGTCAGTTCTTATAATTATTTTCTCTTGTAAGCTTAAATTTTTATATTTCTGTACAAAAAGTTCCATATTTTATTGTACATTTAGCTCATTTGATTGTTTTTTTCCAAGATTTTTGTACCTATCCACAAAGGAGTACATTGGTGTTTAGCAATTATAAACAAAAAGGATGAAAAGTTCCAGTATCTTGATTCACTCAGAGGAGTTGATCCGAAAGTAATGAAAGTACTGGTATGCTTGCTATCTTATTAATTATGAAGTAAATACAGTCTTCATTTTTACCTTTGGTTCCTTTGTTTTGCTTTTTACTTATATTAAAGAACAAGGGAGGGGGGAGGGAGGTAGCTATACTGCAAGAACGATGAGCAAAGCCTTATTCTCAGTACCTTTGTAGTCGGGTGCATGAATCTTTATCTGCCATTCCTCTCTTTTCCTTGCTAAATCTACATCCTTAACAACTAGAAAAGACCATGTTATTTTTAGTATATCTTTTTCTCTTCTAACTTGCTCTTAAGCTGTTAAGCTTGACGTGAAACATGACCCTACCACCAGAGTTGTCCTTCTCCTCATTTAGTGGCACTTCCTATTATCCTATCCATTTTAGTACAACTGCACATTCCATATTATCATCCTAATTTCCGATACATTCATCTTATGGACATCTAGCCCTTTAACAACCAGCACTTCCAACCAGAAAGCATAGGCGATCTAATTTCTGTTCTGTAGAATGAAGGAGGTTTACTTGGTGAATGCAAGGGCTGTTAAGAGGGTAACCAATTAATTTGACATTTCCTAAAGTGAGAACTATACTAGAGAACTCAATGATGAAATTGGCTTTAAAGGAAAATATTTGGACTATAATAATGTTTTTCTATTTAAAGACTGCCATGTGGTGGTGAATAATACGCCGAACATTGCATTATCTTCGAAGGATTTTGCTTCATGTAAGCGAGTGCTGGAGAACTTTGTGTATTGAAGCATCAGTGTATTTGGCTGAGAGTTGGATTTTATTCTGTTTTGCTCCATAGTCGGATTCTTTCTTATATATATTTTCAAATGCAGGCCAAATACTTAGTTGATGAAGTGAAGGACAAGAGTGGAAATGACATTGATGTCAATTCATGGGAGCAAGAATATGTAGTCAACCTACCTGAGCAGGAAAATGGGTAAGTGTGGAGCTTTTATAGTGAAACATTTGTTTTCCTTGAAATGATAAATAATAGCAAAACCGAACGTTCTTCTAAAGAGGATTAAGTGCGGTTTAATATTTATTTTTCCTTTTCTCTCTCTCTTCCCACTAACAACATTGTTTTACACTTCTTTGTCTTCCAGGCCATGTTTGGTCTGTCACTCAGCTGATAGAAGCAGAAAAGTGTTTCGACCACTTAAAATTTAGCCCCTGTTTGACAACCATTCTTACGAAACCTTTTTTTTTCTTTCTCAAACCATTTTCAACCACACATTTTCAAAAAAAATATTCCGCACATAAACCAAAATTTTTTTCCTACTTTTTAATCACAGATTCTCCAAAATAATTACTATTCCAAAACTCAATTCCCCCCAAAAAACTAATGGTTGTCAAATAGGGGCGTAGAGAGATGTTTGGTTAGTACAACAGAAACAGATCAAATATTAAGTTATTACTCACAAAGTTGTATAGAAATTTTGTGTACTTTCATCACTTCCGTAATAATTATCAAAATAATTGTGGTGGGGTATTAGGCCCCAAACCCCATTGTTTAAAACTCATTTTTCTTCGTACTCATTTTTAAAAAATTAACATCCCAATAAAATAATTTTGCACGTAACCCCAAAACGTTTCCCGACTTTTTAACCGTACGTTCTCCAAAAATATCACTTTTTACAAAATCTATTCTCAAAATATTGGGGCCCAAACAGGGCTAGTATTGAAACCAATCAAGATCTCATGCTTCTAAATTTTTTATTTATCATTTTAATTATGGCAACTTGGGTATATTTGCTTTGGCCTATCTTTGTTAAAGTCTACTTATTTTTGCAGGTTGGGTATAGTGATGGTTGTAAATAAGCGTCCCCCTTAGTTTTAGCATTTGAACCCTTTGCTTCCTGATATGTTTCTGTGAGGGGAAAAGATTTCTTCTTTGCTCCTGAAAGAATAAAGTAAGGTTGAATACTATTCATTTTTTAATTGTGTTGCTCTGTCTTAACAGGTTTGACTGTGGCATGTTCATGATCAAGTATGCGGACTTTTATAGCAGAGATATAGGATTATGTTTTAACCAGGTAAGCCTTATCCTGAGAGATTTGCTTATTTATGCACTTCTCTCCTTTTAACCCTCGTTTTTTTTTCACTTTGTTGATATATCTGAAATCTTTTTACGTTCCTAAATTCTTTGAATCTTTCAAGCATGTTGGCTACCCTATAATTCTAAACGAGGTGCAGGTGTGAGGAATAGGTTAATTGGAAATTCATGGAAATTATTCTGTCAACTTTCAAATTTCGTTACTATGCAATGTTATCACCTGATAGTGACTAGGCACCTAATAAACAATTGAGCGGGACACTATCATGTTAAAATCAATAGGGTATTCTTGTATATTTCTCTGTCTACCAAGATTTCATGGATCCTGGACCAGCTTGAATGGCACTGTGTTCGGAGAAACTATACAAGATGATAATGCCACTACATTTTCATAATCAAATTTTATTGCTTCATAATGTGTGTCTTGGTACTGTAATATTGCATGACACAGATAAGATAATAATACCACCATGCTTTGATTTCTTTGAACTTGAGTCGGTCCATGACTATGCATTTTAGGAGAATTCATATTTTTTTCCCTTTCGATTTGTTTTGTCTTGGACAGCACTAATTACTGTATCAACCATCTGAGACTGAATTCTATTTATCGACAACACAACTGCTGACATCATTTTTGTGTTGTCCAAACTCATTTGTTATTTTTATTTCTCTCTTTCATCATTTTTGGCTGTCTTCTTTTTCTTCCTCACAGGATCACATGCCATATTTTAGGCAGAGGACAGTAAAGGAGATTTTGCGTTTGAAAGCCGAGTGATAGAGAAAAAACTTACTGGTTCAATTTCTGTGCTGTACTTTCGATTTGTTAAAGCCAGCAAATGAACATATATCAGTAGGCAGAACATTTGAAAGCCAATGATATATCACATTAGGCACTGGTCATGACATGGATAGCTCGTAATGCTCTGTGGTTATATTATCTGTTGCTGGCATTGTTGTTTGTGAAACCTGGCAAAGGAACTGGTGACCCATATTCTTCTCCATCAACTCTTGAGCACTGAAACTGATTTTTGCAGGATCAAGTACGAAAGTGTTTGCTCTACATTTTCTTTTTAAATTTTGATGTTACAGTATATAGTCTTCTAGTGTCTAGTGAACTCAAAATTGTATTGCCACTTAGAAAATATTTGGTTTATGATTGAATTAAGTCTATTTTTTTGGAAACTTAGTCCTAACTTGATATTTAACTCGGGTAGCCATGTCAACGAACTGAGCCAAGCCACGAGCCGAAACTCAAAGCTCAGGCTCGGCTCGAGCAAAACAAGTTCGAGCTTTTTTGGGCCTGAGCCGAAAAAATGAGGCTCAGGCTTATTTATTTATTTTTTTTTAAATTCATTATAAATCTATAATTTTTATAATGTATTTAAAATATGTGTAATTTATACGTTTTATAAATAATAACTAAATATTAAAAATGTGTTTAAACTTAAAAATAATAATTTTTATTTTTGTAAATATTTTTTAGTCACGGGCAGGTGACGAGCCACGAATCGGCTTGGGCTCGGCTCGAGCCTCGGCTCAGTGGGACCGAGGCCATGTCGGGCTAGCTCGAGTTTTTTTGGGGCCGAGTTTGAGCCGACAAGCTTTTTTGCCATCCCTAAACTCAGGCATGTCTCATTAACTACTGAATTCCTTGAATATATATGCAACAGACCTCGACTTTGGAAAGGATGTATTTATTCAATAAAATGTCTCGAAGTGAGCCATTTTGCTCATTACTTCTCTCAATTAAAAAAAAAACAAAATCATGATCAAATTAATCTATTCATAAGAGACGTTGCTACATAACTCCTTGCACAAAATTATGCTAAGAATCTGTTATATTGCCCAAAATAAAAGCAGCCACTATTAAGGTGCTTTATGGGGTTAAAAATTCAAAAGGTGATTCGACTTTACGCTATTTTTTATCAGTCCTGCTGTATGAACATACTCAATGACAGATTTTTAACCGACAGACACTTAACGAATTCTTAGTGAGTGTTTAAAAAAAAAAAATAAAAAAAAAAAAACACTGCCAATCAAGGGTCGACATTTCAGCCCCTGGAACGAGCTCCTATCACAGAGCCTTTTTAAACAAGCTTAATTGATTTTTATTGACCATTAAATTTTGGAAGTTTTTTTGAATGGTTAATGAACTTTCAAATCGTTATCTTATTGACTATTAAACTTTAAAAGTCTTTCAAATGGTTTTCGAATTTATCAAATCGTTATTCCATTGATCATTAAATTTTAAAAGTTTATCGAATAGTCATCGAACATGTCAAATCGTTATCACATCCATCATTCAATAATTCACAGCAAAAAAATTCGATAGAATCACTTATGTGACATGAAAATGTTGACAAATACATTATTATACTTAGTTGACGACAAACAGCTAAAATGCATTCTATCTATCATAAGTGTTTATAAAAAATACGATTGAATTTCAATATTTGCATGTTTTCTTTTGTTTATCTATATTTTTATTAAGTGTTATCTTTTAATTACGTTTCACATTATTTGCTTTTTTATAAGCGCATTTTTGGCTTATTTATCGTTAATTAACAACAATAATATGCCACGTCCTTCGAATTTTCTAATGGTTAATTATTATTTGATAGATGTGATAATGATTTGATTAAGTTCTTTGAATTTTTCGAAGAAAAATTTAAAGTTCAATTTGATAAGTTTGTTGACCATCCGAATTACTTTCACAATTTAATGGTAAATGAGCTAACGTTTTCATAAATTCGGTGATCATTCAAAAAAAATTTAGAGTTTAATGGCCAATAAAAAAACATTGTGCAAAGTTCAATGAAGATTTAGTATTCGTTGGAATAAGAAGTCCACGGGATTGAAAAAAAAATTAGTATTAGTTGTTCATAGGACCAAGTCCTGGGCCATAACTACCTTAATTCAAGAATTCCACAGTCCTCAGAATTATAACAAACTTTTCATTGCAATTACAGAAATTTCTCAATTATAAGAGGTGATTAGCAGAAAGAAATTTTGTGATATATTGTGTAAATAATAAAAAAAAAATAGCAGATAAAACAAGTGATGGTAATGGCATTGGATGAAAGTGATCACAGTTTCTATGCATTTGATTGGACTCACACACATTTCTTTAGTTCAAATTCTAC
This sequence comes from Fraxinus quadrangulata, assembly GCA_903798255.1. Classification (NCBI taxonomy): domain Eukaryota; kingdom Viridiplantae; phylum Streptophyta; class Magnoliopsida; order Lamiales; family Oleaceae; genus Fraxinus; species Fraxinus quadrangulata. The sequence continues at coordinate 28,407 of CAIGRB010150025.1, forward strand.
TTTCAAGCTCATAATAATCCATGCCACGACTTCTCCAGTTTCTGCTATAGGACTTGGTGGATCTGGTATTACTCTATTTATTCATCGACGCGCGCACAGATACATACATGCAAAAGCATGTTGAATAGTCTAATCTAAAAACTTAAAACTGTTAGAAAAGAAATACACAAAATACGTTCTAAATATATCACGAACAATGTCTCTCTTACCGAACAAATTGGATTATGTGTTTAATTTTGACCAACACCAAATTATGAACATTACTAGTATAAAACTTTTGATAAAAAATGAATCTGATCAGTCTTTAGGAACCACCAATGAGCTATCTATATTGGAACAAGATCTAAAGACAGCAGAGAAGGTCATTTCTAGAGCAAGGACTTTCTGCACCAGTAGATCAGTAAGAAAATATTTGAATTTAAATTTATGTACTTCGTCCAAAATTGTGTGTATATTTTTCTTTTCGCGCGTGTAGGTGACTGATGTCGAGTATGAAGTATAGAAGGCGATGCAAGGAGCGTCATGTGTGATGCTGTAAAAAAATTTCATGCATCTGTTTTGGCTCTTGGTAGCCATGGCTATGGAACTTCTAAGCGGCACATATAAAAAATTAAACTTCATATCAAACTGAACAAAACTGTAACGAATAGGAAATAACATAAAAAGTAGCGAGATTACAAATGTAAAAGTCGAAAACTGATGATATTAAAAAAACTCAAGCTACAGTAAGAAACACCATGGTAGATGTTTAGTGATCTTATTCCTATTCTCTAACACTTGACCTCCTTCAAACCATGGGCGAAATATAAGAATGTCGGGTCAGTGGCTCCTTCCTTGTAGTAAGCAAAGACGAGGGAGCCGTCATCATGCATGCTCTCCCCCACGAAACTACAAAAAATATATTAAAGTCAATGCATGAATCGATAAACACCAATGTGTACACTACTTAACAGAAGTAAAAGGACCATAGTGCATGTTTGATAACTCAGTACATTGGACAAGGTTTTAGCTTTTTTTTCCACTTAATATTGTCCATTACTGTCTACTCCACTTTACCAAACATATCAAGAAAATACTTTCTTACAATTGCAGATCACTGAGCTTTGAGAGAAGGAACTTAGTTGCTCCCTCAATGTTCTTCTTGAACTCCTCTTGCTTCTCGGTTTCCAGCTTGGGTGTCAACAATTTGATGTACCTCTTCATGTATGTAACAAATTGCTTCTTGTCAAAAGCAGGTTGCTCCTGTAAGATCCAGTGTAAAGACATCGAATTCCAGAACACAAAGGACCGTCAAATAATGAGCATAACTATGCACCAGACTAACCTGGAGCCTGAACGTGTCAACAATGTCAACCACCTTCACAGCTTGGTCGTCAACACCTTCATCCTCATCTCCTCCTTCAGCAGAAGGGTTTGCACCGATGTCTACATCAACTGCTCCCTGAACAACCCACTGTGATCCAGAGAAGAAATTACAATGTTAAAACTTCTGAACAAGATGTGATACAAGTTGCCAACCAAACAATTCGTAAGGACAGAAGATTACAAAACGTTCACGGAGTAAATATACATAATAGTGAGTTTTTGTGAGGAAGGAAAGATCTAACCTTGCCCTCGACCTCCCAGAGAACACCATTTTGAATTTCCTTGTAAGGAAATGAGTCCGAGAGAAGTTCATCGCCTGCAACATATATTTTATAAGATAAACCATAATGAGAATATTTTTAATTTACAGAGAGCAATCAAGCCGAAAAACTTAGCATTGACAGAAAACAAGTAGATTAAAACATCAAACATCTACCTTACAGAAAACCATCAAATTTTCTCTGTTACAAAGATACAGGCATAAGAAATCAGAATAAATCAAACCCGAATTTAATCTTCAATATAAAAGGCCATAGTAAATAACAATAACAAAATTAAACTTTCTAGCGAAGTATATCAGTAAAAGAAAATTAATCTTCAATCCCAACAAAAGCTTTAATCTTTATTCGTTATACCAAGAACCATCACCAATCAGCAATCAACGAATAGATAGCAGCTCTTAACAAAATCCTAGCACTAGAATTACCCGAAAATCCAAAACTAATCAGCAAAAGATTCACATCTGATGATGAAAAAACCATGAATGATCAGAAAACATATGATCTTGCAACAAAAATTAAGCAAAAATATAAAACCAAATTATTATAAAAGGTAAATTCAATAAAAAATATTACCCCAACTGCCAATGTATAATTAATAACTACAAACATAAACCCAGTTCTAAATTAAACAAAACAAATCAGCGCCCAATATAAAAAGTACTGAAAATAAAACTATGAAGAGAATCAGAAACAGAATAAAAAAGAGGAATAATTTACCTGTGAGTAAATCCTGGAAGACCAACATGACTGCAAAGTTTTGGCTCTTCACACCGAAAAGGGTTTTCAAAAGCAAGATTTTTTGCAAAGAGAGCGCACGTCAGTTAAGAAGTATGTAGAGCCAAGACAGCGCACATATATATAGGTGGAGGCATTGAGGAGGAGAGGTAGAATAGGATAAGAATTTTGTTTTGACAAACATTCTCGTATTGCCACATCCCTCGTCCTCTTAGAATTGTAATTGTTGTTGGTATATATGGGGCTTGAGACCTTGGCCCAATACTTTGGACTGAAAAAGAGTTGGGAAAATTAGGCCCCATACGACCCAAATACGAAGAAGTTGAAAATTTGAAATTTAGGAGCTTGTTTGAGTGAGATTAAAATCGAATTAAAATTGAAAAATTAATCGTTATTGTTGCCTTTTTTTTTTTTATTATCAAAACTCATTTTTAACCACATATTCATCCACAAAATAATTTTACAAGAAAAATCTAAATGTTTTTCTTATTTTTTAATTACACATTATCTAACAAAATAATATTCCAATATATATTTTAACCTAAAAATGGGACTAAAACATGGGCTTAGTTTTCATTTTTTTTTTCTTTTTGAATTTTGATTCTAACAATCAAAGTATCTTTCATTGGTTCATTTCGGGAACTGACATCTTGAAAAATTGATAGAATAACTATTTAAGTATTTTTTGTTGAATAGTTAAAATATGAGTTCGATTTTTAGCGAAGTCAAAATTTCAAATGTGGTCATATGATCATCGAAGAAAGTGATATTTAAGTTAGTAAGAATAATTAGTGGAGTAAAACAATCATTAGTGTCGTACTTAATGATAGGATCTCGAATGGAGATAAAATACATTTACGAAATGTAAGAGGAAAATACTACATATATTTTAACTTATGTGATTTTATATCTTTCAATAGTACTATTTTGTCTTTAGTGAAAAAAAAAGAATAATAATAAAATTGGTAAATCTAAAGTCGCTAAACATGATTTAATTATTGAAATTTGGATAATATATCAACAATTGTGGCCGATTTCTAGACATTGAAAAACATCAAAGTGGGTTTTGCTTACAGCTTTCAAATTATTTTCAATTTTGCAAAACACTAAAAGTATGTTGAGTTTGATATTTCTGAAAATATATTTTTGAAACCAATTTTAGATTTATAAAATAAAATTCAAAACGTACATTTTAAGTGTTTTTAGTGAAAATTTTTGAAAAAATAAGAAAAATATAAATTCTGAAAAAATATATCTAAAATTCTAAAAACAAAATTTAAAAATATCTAAATATAAAGTTTCTGAAAAATATAGAATAAAAATTTTGAAAAAAAAAATTACAAAAAATTCTAGAAAAATACAAATTATAAAAAAAAAATAGTTCAAGCTTTTAACGATTATTTACACAAAAAATTTAATAATATATATTTAAATGAACATAAATAAAAACATTTGCAGTCTATGTCATTAATTTTTATTTTATTTCTATATTTTAAACTCAACTTATTATTTATTTTTATTTTACTTTTATAGTGAAAAAATATTGTAAGATTCACTAATTTTAAAATATATACTTTACTTAATAATATATTAACATAAAATTGTTTCTAATAATCAAATTTAATGGAATAAAATNATGCGTTTTTGAAAAAAAAAATTACAAAAAATTCTAGAAAAATACAAATTATAAAAAAAAAATAGTTCAAGCTTTTAACGATTATTTACACAAAAAATTTAATAATATATATTTAAATGAACATAAATAAAAACATTTGCAGTCTATGTCATTAATTTTTATTTTATTTCTATATTTTAAACTCAACTTATTATTTATTTTTATTTTACTTTTATAGTGAAAAAATATTGTAAGATTCACTAATTTTAAAATATATACTTTACTTAATAATATATTAACATAAAATTGTTTCTAATAATCAAATTTAATGGAATAAAATGTCATAAAATAATTTTTAAAATTTCAAACAAACGCATTTTTAGAATAAACCCTAAAAATTCAAAATTTAAAAATGAACTCAAACTGAACACTGAAATATAAACCAAACGGACCCTTAGTTTTTCTAGATAAAAAATTAGAAATTTATTCATCCAATCTAGAATTTAATTTTTTATTTAAATAAAAGGAGCATACACATCATTGTACTTTTGATTTTGGAGAGTACCATAGAATATTTAAATGTTGGAAGCATTTAGTGTCCGTTTGATTGCAAGGATGGAAAATTGGTGGAAAGAAAATAAATTTCAGGGAAAATAATTGTTTTGAAATTGTATTGTAGGGAATTGTTAATTAAGTGTGTTTGATTTGTATAATTTTTCACTCGAAAAATTTTAGATTTTTATGTTCGTTTGGTTTTATTTTTAATGAAAATTGTTCATTAAAGTGATAATTTTTTCACAATTGGTTATAAAATTTGTTTCTATTATCAATAAGTAAAAAAAAAAAGAATTTTTTTCCCTTAAAAAATCATTTTTTAATCAAAATTTAGTATTTGTTTGACTTTGTTTTACATAAAAATTGTCCATCAAACTGATTTTTTTTTTTTACAATTGGTTATAACATTTGTTTTCATTGCAAAAAGAAAAAAAAAAAAAAAAAAA
>CAIGRB010150030.1:20374-31038 GCA_903798255.1 Fraxinus quadrangulata
GATCTTCATTATTTATTCATCCTCATAAATTGATTTATACTTGAAAAACTTGTGATCATTCCATACCTATAAAATTAATTTATATCCAAGTTTTTCAAATCAAACATTTGAGCTATATTCATTGACATCTATTAAAGTGTTTGTCTTCTTCTCTTCTTATTCTCAACTTTCAATCTATTATTCATTAAGAAGAGAAGATTTCACTTGTAAACTCTTTTTGAATTGTGGGTCATATTGAGGTCCCGTAAAACTCAATAGTGTGACCAAGATCAATAGTGTGGATCATATTGAGGTCTCGTAAAGCTCAATAGTGTAAGTCGTGTTAAGGTCCCGAAAAGCTCAACGTTGTAAAATGACCGGTGCTCCTTAACTATAAGTCACCGGAATCGTTGTAAACGGTTGAATTGCACCATAAGTCAATCAACATAGTGAAAAAGACATTACTCGTGCCGGAAAGCTTGGTAACGGGAGACATAGATCATTGTATTGTATTGAACCTTCATATTATATCATTTGCACTCTCTATCCCTTCTCCTTAACGTGCTTTTACTTTGTGCAAATTTACACTGTTCTACTTGTTTGCTTAATTGTGTCTAGTTGTCTTCTATTCATATCTGCTCTTATTATTTGATTGAATTACTTACTTGAACTTGCTTACTATTATTTATTTATCAACGTATTTTTAAATTACGTGAATTTAGTTAATTAGTCGAAAAAGTTTCAATAATCAATTCACCCCCTCCTTGGTTAGCTATTCTTGGGTTTTCACCATCCACCATACAAGGAAGTCATTTACCGCTTTGTAAGGAAATGGGTGGGCCGTCCTTTATACCTATGGAGATAATGCCTTGAACGGATGCACCATCCACTAAAGAGAATCCCCTTGCCATGAATATGTACCCCTCATGCAAGGATGTCCATTGCAAAAGAGAGGTGATAGGCACCTTAACCAATAGGTTCCTTAACCAAGAGGTCTTGCCTTGGATACCTACGAAGATGATACCTTCCACGGCTACACCATCCACCTGGAAGAAGCCCTTGACATGGATGCACCACCCTATGTAAGGATGCCAACTTCAACACAGCTGTTTATATTCAGTTCAAAGTTAGCCTTTGCATCAGTATCAGTCCAATTATTTATATATTCAGTCTCGTCTCTACATCAGCTTTATCACATTGGCCTATATTTCAAGTCTGACTCGCATATAAGTATTCAACTCAGATTTGGGGGACTATTGTGATACTAGTATCTTAGTATCATTACATTATTATTGCTATCGTAGAGTATGCATGTCATATCATAGCTAGCATGTCATAATACTATTTTCACTACTGTCAATACGTATGTCACATTATCTGTATTATCATTTTATAGACATCATGCTACTTGCTTCACACTAGCAAGTTTCACCTAATAATCATTTTACCTTATTTGGATAGGCAAGTGGACCCTAATTTATTTGGTATATTTGCAGTGGAGATATTATGTTATATTACATGTTGGTTTAGTCCATATTATAGATGAGATACTGTTAAAATTTTAATAAATTATATGCGATAGCTATCTTTCGAGGTGATTTGTAACCTCTCGCTTATTCAGGCTCGCACAAATATTTTCGGGGCAGTTTGTAAGTCATCATATGTTGGAGCGATTTATATTTTCGAGGAAATTTGTAAGTCTTCACCTATTTGGGATCGATACATATTTTCGAGGTAGTTCATAAGTCCTTACTTATTGGAGTTGCTCATATCTCAGAGGCCATTTGTAAGCCCTCGTATCTCAAAGACTATTTACATGTATTCATCTGCTCACGAAAACTCATATTTTCAAAGCAATTCATAAGCCAACAACTTGTACTTCAAAGTCCAACCAACACATGAATATACAACTCAGATTTGGGGGACTATTGTTATACCTATAAATTACGTAGTATATGCATGACAGATGATGTCCACATTGACTTGACATCTATTATTTAATTGGATTGTGCATATTAAACTAAGCAATTTCATTTTGGGTTCGGGCTCAACCCACTATCCCACATGGCCCATTTGCATTCTCTTATATATATATATGCAAGTTCATTGCTCACAAAAGGTACGAAATCTCTAACTCTAGCCAAATCCCGTTATCCCGTCTCTGTACTCATAATATTTCTCATTTAGCCGTTAACTAGATTGTCGAAGTGGAAATGGTTGCCAGACCTTTTTCTTAACCAACAACCTTTGCTTCCCAATGAGGTCTTCCATTGTGCAAGTGACGTCTAAGTGGAGGGGAGGTAACCGAGATTCTGTTGGCCCTTATTTTATGTCAACACATGTCATATCTTTGCATCCTAATAGTTATTACTTTACTCGAGTGCAAAACAACCTAAGCTGGGTTTTAACACTTTTCTAGTTCGTGACAACATCAACAAACTTACATTTTTGTGTTATGGAGCTTATTTAAGTTATTCCGTCTTACTTTTGGTGTCTTGTTTGTATTACCATATCATGAGTCTTTGAATCTTTGTTTGTCCTAAAAAAAAAATTAAAACCTAATAAACATACAAACAAGCAATGTTAATTACCTAATTGGTGGCCATTCAATCAAGTAAAGCAACAAGATTTAGCTAGTTAATTTAGCTTTTTATCTCGAGATTGAAATCATAATAACAAATCTACGCAAAGCTTTAAAATCATAGTACATAAATTAAAATCCACTTTTCCAAATGTAAAACTGACGTGTGTGTGTGTGAAGAATTAAGTATAGTATTATGAATTCCAAAGTTGTTTCAATTCCCCGCCCCTCAATGGTCAAATATATTCTTTCATCACTCTTAAGATTCACGCACCCCCAAACTTATTCTTTTTACTATTTTCCAGTGTGTGAACTAAGTAGCATTTTTTTTACTATCCTTACCTCTCTAGTTTGGCAAAATTTCACCAATTACACTTCAATATTTAAATAAACAAGGATTCTTCATTAAATTTGATTGCTTTAATCTCCAGGATTTAATTAGGTTAACAATCTCTTATCGAAGGTCAAATTTTCTTAAACAAGTGTTTGAGACTTAACCAAGGCATTTAGTACGTCTTCTGTTTTAGCACCTTCTTTTTCTGATTTTTTTAAAATAAATTTTTTATTTATTTGAAGCATTCTTTCCTTTAAGCTTTCTAAATGACCCATGTAACATGCTTTCTCCTGATGTGTAGCTACCGGAAAAAAAAATATTGTATTTCGTTTTAAAAGAAATTTTCTTGTAAAAAACGAAATTAATTTAAGTTATATTATAAAATTAAAGTTTTGGTCATGATAGCAAAGTTTCGCGCACTTGTTTATAAAATTTTTGTAAGGTAGCAAATTGCTAGTAAACGAAAATTCTTTTTATTTTATTTTGACGATGCACGTTATTTTAATTGTTGCATATATGCTTAGTGCTTAAATTTTAAAAATTTGATAAATCGATTATATTGTACCAAACAATCCCAATTTCATTTCATTACAATTTTTCTCACTCACGGTTTTCCTCCACTAATGCATCTCCATTTATTTATTTATTTATTTTTTCATTATCCCTCAACTTGACTTTTCATTTCCCCCACTAGACTTTTCATTTAATTCAACCACTAAATGCCGTAACCGCCCAAAATTCATCCCATTTGATTTAACCACTAAATGCTGTAACCTCCCACCACTAAATGTTGTAACCATCCCATTTAATTCAACCATCCAAATCCGTTCAAATGAAAAGGTAACCTGAATATCCATTTATACACATCATTAATATCCCATAACCATTGTTTTAATCCCTTTTTAAGTTGCTATCCATCACCATTATCATTTTGCAATTGAAAAACAAAAGAAAAATCTCCTACAACCTCTAAAGCAACGTTTTCTCTTTGAAAGCCCATTGAGTCTGAAAATCTCTAAAGAAGAGGAATAGTGTACGCTGAATTTTATTACATATTGAACACAAAAGGATATTCAAACTCCAATCATTCAAGGTAGGGGTGTTTACGACACTTTTGTAAGTAGAGTAAAATTATTTATTTTCGATTTGCATTAACGTGTTATTGTGTTACTCATGAGAGAATGGAAGCACCCTTTGGGTGGTTCAAACAAGAGATGAAGAGATGAATTTCGATTCATAAAAAATGGTTGTTAAAACCTAAAAGTATGCGGACTGCTTGATCACCGGTTCGCTTAGAAATTAACGGTGACACAAATGACCATACTTGCATTTTTGAAAATATATAATTTTTTACCTTTTACTTAAGTGTTTTCCTACTGAGTATTACTTGTGATACTCACTCTTACAAAATTTACAGGTTAATTGAAGGCATGGCAGTGGCATGGCATGGTGGCAAGTGCTCGGTAACTTAGAATGCATTTAACTTCCTAGTAAAATTTTCATTTGTTTAAATCTCTTATGAACACTTAGACATCAATTTTAATATGTTTGACTTTCTATTTTTCTTAATTTTATTTACATTTCATGTCGACTATTATTTAGAAACGATTGACTGATTACGTATGAAGTTTATTTACTGCTATATTGAATTCAGATTCTATCTACCTATTTAAAAATTGTATAACTTGGGCTACGGTGCATATTTTTGAGTGAAGTTGGGTTTGAAAGATCTACGAGTCTTCTAACAGTGATTTTCTAGAGAAAACGTTATATTCATTTTGGTAGACTGCGTCGAGTCAGTTTCGAAATTCTGTCCAGCATAGTTGAAAAATATTTTCGTGTTTCAAACATTACCTCGAGACCCTAAATTTTTATATGATGTACATATATGAATGCCATAGTCGCTGTTAAAAATTCACGATTTTTAGTCGATGTTTGCTAAGTCAAATTTTTTTTTATCTTTCCACTGCTGCGGAATTGGTATTGCTAATTTTTCTTCCGAATGTTTTCCAAAATCAAAATTTACCGTAATTGTCTAAGTCTATATAGACATTTATCTTCCATCACATTTTTATAATATATTTCAAACTTCAAATTTTCTTTATTGAAACTTATTTTGGTTAACATTAAATAGCTCAAATTAAAAAAAAAATTTAACGCCTCGAGTTCTTAGAATTTGGGGTGTTACACGATGACTTCTAAGTCAAATGACCATAGGGCACCATGTTTTAAAGGCCCATACAGTCTTAATTGCTCGAGTTATAAATGTTACGAAGAGAAATTTTCAAATAAAATATTTTTTATACCTTGATTAATGCAGTGTCCCTCATTTAATACCAATTCAAGTAAAACGACATCTAACGTGAGATTTTCATCCAATTGCATCGTATTGACCTTAGACAATTCATACAAGATTTTTAATTCCACACATGGAATCCCTATTTATGTCAACATCTTCCTACAATAGTGAAATCCCCACCAAACTATTCTAAATTTGGTCCAAATATGTAAAATTTAGTGGGTTTGAGTTTAGCATCTATGGTCTACTATTTCAACCTATTCAATTATGAAATCAACTCATTCCTACACAATGCTTAACTTAATTCATGTACTCAACATATATCAAATTTCACATGAAAAAGTAAAAATTAATCTAAGCATGCAACTTATTCACCATTCATAAATATCCATTCATAGATTTTGGAATGATTTTATCGGGTTGGCCATCAATTTTAATAGTTTTGGAAGGCACATAAGGACCATATTCAATAATTTTCCAAATATTATAATCTAATGCTTGAAAGTATATCATCATCATAGCTTTCCAATAATTATAATGCGTGCCATCAAAGAAGGGATGGCGATTAGTAAAATGTTCCTCAAGATTTTGAAGATTGTAGTTAGCCATTGCCCAAGATTGTAGAATCTTAATTTATAAAATGAGCACCTCATTCTGATACCAATTGAAGGTCCAAGAATGGCTAACCAAGAGGGGGTAAATTGGTTATTAAAAACTTTTTCATAAAAATAATATACATACAAGCAAATAAGGATCAAATAGATAAATTCAAATAGTAAATACAATAAGTAAAAGACAGAGAGATGATGCAAACGATATAATTATGAAGGTTCGATCTAAAGCAATGATCTACGTCCTCCGTTACCAAGATCTCCGGTACGAGCAATGCCTTTTCACTATGTCAATTGACTTATGGTGCAATCCAACTCTTTACAATGCTTCCAGTAACTTAAAATAAGGAGCATTGATCCTTATATAACGTTGAGTATTACGATACCTCAACACGACTCACAAATTTAATAGAAAAGTGATTTTACAATTGAAACTTCTCTCTTAATAAAATGATCAAATTAAGTACCAAGAGAGAAATATACTAACACTTTAATATATAATAATGAATGAACCTCAAGTGTTAGGTGAGAAAAACTTTGATATGCAAAATGATTTTCAAAAGTTAATTCAATCAAAAGTTTTTCAAAATAAATGATTAATAAAGATGAATCAATGTAGCTTTGCTCAAGAATATTTCAAATAAATACTCTTAAAAGTGTTGTATTGAATGTAGAGTGGAGTGGTATATATAGAATTCAAAATGCCAAAATTTCTGCCCAATCGGATGACCACCACTGAACTAGATGACTGAACTAGCCGTTGTACTTCAGAAATCAAAAAGGTTTAAAAATAGACCATTGGACCACCGGATGTCCAGTAGGACAAAAATTCTCCCAAATTTTCTTTTCTTGATTATTTTAACAAGTGTAGGCTTTTGAGAAACATTTTCACTTAATTTTCAAAATGAGTGTCATTGATAAAAAAAAATTACAAATAAAGTGAAGATTTTTTTCAATCAAAAATAATTTTTATGCGAGCGTTTTTATGAAAAAATTATCTTGTGCATAAAATATTAACTTATGAGCTTTTAGTGATTCATTATTAAGAATTAAAGCATTTTACCTTTACATAGGGATTCAAAGCATCCAACTCTAATATTTTCAAAGAATGCTTGATTTGTCGTGAATGCTTTGATTGATTTGACGTGATTGCTCAACTTCCATCTTGATTTTCTTTGATCGTAAGTTGTGAGTCTTGTTGTAGCAATCATTTTGTCTTCAATTGATCAATTTGGCCACAATAGCTATGAAGACTTGAATACAATTGTTAGAGATAAAACAATTTGCTTATTATAATCAAAATACGAGATCAACCATAGGTCAACAGAAATTTGAAAAAGATAAAATTTACGTTGCATGTTAATTTGAAAAACAAGTAAGGAGTTCTTTCAAACTTAAGCAATATTCTTCGACAATTTGGACCATCTAGAACTGCTAGTTTAAGTGGTAAGCGTTATGCACTCGTTATTGTCGATGACCTTTTTAGATTCACTTGAGTTCTATTTTTGAATTTGAAAGATGAAGCTTTGAATCCATTTAAATACTTTCGTAAAAAGGCTCAAATAAAAATGGATATACTCTTACAACTATTAGAAGTGATCATGGTGGATATGAACATAACTTCTCAACTTTTGGAGCTCCTCAACAAAATGGCGTAGTTGAAAGGAAGAATCATACATTACAAGAAATAGCTAGTACCATGCCTAATGAAAATAGCTCACCAAAATATTTTGGGGGCGAAGCTGTGAATACAGCTTGCTACATTGTAAATAGAGTTTTAGTTAGTCAAAAAAAGAAAAAACTCCCAATGAGCTTTGGAAAAATAGAATTCCAAATATTGATTATTTCAAAGTATTCGGGTGCAAATGTTTCATTTCATACACAAAGAAAAAATTGGGAAGATTTGATTCAAAATCTGATATTGGAATCTTTCTAAGATATTCATCAATTAGCAAATCTTATAGTCTTTGACAAAAGAACTCTCGTCATTGAAGAATCCATGCATGTCACTTTGATGAAACTAATAATTTTGATCAAGAGAAATGTATTATTAATGATGTAGGATGGGAGATTTCTTTTGAGCAATTGGACATCCAATTTCAAAATAAGGAAGATCCTAAATATCAATATGAGGAAGAAACAAATGATCAATAAGGTGGAATAAAACATTCTGAAGTACAAAATGAACCAACTTTACGTAAAGAGTGTATGTTTGTTCCTTCTCACCCCCTAAAACCTTATTATTAGTGATCTATCCAAAGGAATTAGTACTAGAGCTTATATAAAAAAATATTTCAATAGTTGTGCATTTATTTTGCAAATTGAACTAAAGAATTTTAAAGATTTCGAATTCGATGAATTTTGGATTCTAATTATGCAAGAAGAACTAAATCAATTTGAAAGAAATAATGTTTGGGGTTTAGTCGTTAGACCAAATGATCAAACTGTCATTGGTATAAAATGGGCTTTTAGAAATAAACGAGATGAAAACGAGATAAGTGTACATAACAAGGCTAGATTAGTGGCCTAATGCTACAATCAATAAGAAAGAATCGATTTTGAGGAAACCTTTGCACATATTGCTAGATTATAATCTATTTGCATGCTTGTTGTATTTGCTTGCAATAAATGAGTCATTCTTTATCAAATGAATGTTAAAAGTACATTTCTAAATAGATTTATACAAGAAAAAACCTTTGTAGAGAAACCCTCATATTTCAAAGATCACAAGTATCCGGATTTTGTTTTTAAACGTAGAAAATCTCTTTACGATTTTAAGCAAGCTCCTATAACTTGATATGAAAGATTGAGCAAGTTTGTATTTTCAAACTATTTTTCAATAGATAAACCAGATACTATCCTCTTCAACAAAAACTAAAAAGAATGATATAATAATTGTTCAAATTTAAAGAGTTCGAAATAAGCATGATGGGAGAACTCAAGTTTTTCCTTGGACTCCAAATTAAACACACTAATGATGGAATATTTATTAGTCAAAATAAGTATATATTGGACATGTTCAAGATTTTGAAAAGGAAGAACTAAAGCTAATGAACACTTTGATGAGCTCATCCATAAAATTGGACAAAGATGATCAAGGTACTTCTATTGACGTAATGAAACATTGAGGTACGATCGAATCCCTTCTCTACTTAAGCACAAATAGATCCGATATTATGCTCAGTGTACGCTTATGTGTTGTATTTCAATCCAATCCTAAAGAATCACACCTTAGTGTTGTGAAATGAATCTTTCAATATCTTAGTGGCATTAGAATTTTAGGTCATTGGTATTTAAAGGGCACCCACATTAACTTAGCTATTTGGAATACAATTGATCGTATGAGCACTAGTGGACCATGTTATTTTTTAGGTTTTTCACTTGTGTCATAGCTTAGTAAGAAACAAAATCCGTTGCATTGTTTATCGTCCAAACCGAATATATCTTGGCCACTAGTTTTTGTACACAAGTTATATGGATGAAACAAACCCTTATGATTATCAATTGTCATTTGACCATATACCTATCATGTGTGATAACATAAGTGCTGTAAATTTATCCAAAAATCCAATTTTACACTCTGAACTAAGTATATTGAAATTAGACATCACTTTTTAAGAGATCATGCACAGAAGGAGGATATTTCATTGGAATTTATAAATACGAAAAACCAATTGGCCAATATTCTTACTAAACCTCTAGCTCTCGATAGATTTTCATTTATTTGAAGAGGTTTGGGTATTATCCATGAATTTGAAGTATGTGGCTAATTCGCATATGTGTTTGTTGGTCCATATAATTGTTGACTTTATGTACAAAATTTATTTATAATTCCATCATTAAAATCATACATTCATATCGATAGAAGTAGGGGAGGAACCAATGTTCACGTGGCATTGATTGAAAAATGCAAAAGAACCAACCAGACAAACGAACTGGATGTCCAGCTTGTCACTTCGGATTGGCAGAATTTCACAAAATTTTAACCCGGACGTCCGATCCTAAATCTTCAAAATACTCTCTCAAACTCAAAAACCTATCACTCTCGCACCTAGGTTCGATTTCTTCACTTTAGAAATCCTTCAACCAAACTTCAACCCAATTTCTATCGTGGCCAGGACCAAGATGCCAGCTAAAAGACCAAGTAGGATGGAGAGGTTGCCAACTCATTCATCAGAAGAAGAACCCGATGTGCAAGAAAATTCATTTGAAAATCACCCATTCTAATCGGTAAGAACATTGATTTTGCCAATTTTATTATTGAAACTCTTGCATTTCACATTGAAAAAAGTTTAAAACTATGGGTTAGGTTTCCATAGCCATTTTAGAAGAAAATACATACCCTAATCTCACGAAAGATTTTTACAAAAACATGATTTTTAATCCAAGTTGGGTAAAATCACATGTTTGCTCAAAGGAAAATGCATTACCATCACTAAAGCCCTTCTTCGAACCACACTTGAGCTTGTCGAATGTGAGAACCAAATTTCTCTACACAAGGCACAACCGACTCTTGAAGGATATAGTCTTGTTGTAGCCTATCATAGAGTTAATAGTAAAAATTTTGAAATTCTTATCAAACTTAGTGCTAATCAACTAAGTCTTCCTTGAAAAGTGTTACAACATATCATTGCCCACGTTATACTCTCTCGAAAAGGTCATCGAGATGAAGTTAACAATTTCAATCTCTTTCTTCTCGACTCCATCTTGGTTGGGCGAAAATTTGATTTCCCAACTATTGTCATTAGATATATGAAAATTGTTTATCCCACAAAATGTTGACATATGGTTGACGTCTCGTTTTGATTATCACAAACAAATTATGTTTATTACTAAAAAATTGATTTTAAGTGTCCTTAG
>CAIGRB010150060.1:7530-20837 GCA_903798255.1 Fraxinus quadrangulata
GTGGTAGTGGTAATGATGACAACTGTGTTTAGGAAATAGATCGCGTAGTGGCAGTAATGGTGATGATAGTACATTGAAATTAATCTGTGTTGTAGTGGTCTTGAGGTGGTAGCAACATTTTGGGTACTGTGTGGGCAAAGTAGTGGTGCATTGTAGGTGACCAGATTTGTGATTAATTGTGTTATCGGTGATCAAATTTAGTATGACCATGTCTGATCAGGTTAGTCTACTTTGTAACGATATATAATCAAGTCACTAATATGTATTATCTATGATTAACTGTGGCCAAATTTGTCTCAGTGTGACTGTCTGTGACTAGGTCAGTCTAATTTGTAATTGTATGTAACCAAGTCACCGACATGTTGTCTTCAATATGATTATCTGTGACCATATCAATCTAATTTGTGACTCTATGTAATCAAGTAAGTGTTAATTTGGTCACAGACAATCACAATTAAGATAGATCTGGTCACATACAGTCACAATAAAAATAGACTTTGTCACAAACCGATTACAATTAAAACAGACTTAGTCACAAAGGATCACAGTTAACAAATAAATGGTCACCATCAGTACCACCACCATCGCACCGCCACCAACACTGCACCACCATTACAATGATATTGGACCAATTTATAAACTTTAAAAATCTTGACCAAACATACTCAAAGAAAATTGGGATGGTGAAAACAAACAAGGTAAAGAGATAGAAAGAGGGGAGACAAATACGATTGATTTATTACTGAAACACAAAACGGTACATAAAAATTTGTATAGTTCTTGAGATAAGTGGTATTTCACTTCTCATGATACAAAATTGAAGGGAAAGCAAGGGAATAATCACAAATAGGGGTGAATCGAGAAGTTTACCACTGACGAAATACAATCAACCCCTAATGGTAGGGATTATAATCTAAAATAAAATATATATATGGGAGCTAATATTAGACATTATCACCAACGGTACCACCATTCAACAACCACAACAACCACCAACAAAAACCACACCAAAATCCACTAACCACTCCCCAAGATATCACCACAAAGTATATCGAGTTGTCGTTGCGCAGTAGCACGACATCACCGCAGTGCGCGACGCTGTACATAGTGCTCAGCAGTGGTGTTGTCCGACTTTTTCTTCTAAAGCCCCATAATAGCAGCGGCTGCCATAGTAAATTTTCTTCTTTTGTTGTCGGAGCAAATATTTTTGAGGTTGTTTATGTGTTAAGGGGAGAGAAATGGTGAGATATGGGTTTAATAAATGTTAAATAAACCCCTTATTTTTGAAAATAAAAGTTTAAAATTTGATATTTGAAATATATACTTAAACAGTAAGTTTTTTGATAATTTTCTCAATAATTTACCCAAATAAGGAAAAATGAGGTTTGAATTGAAAATATTGGTATTTTATAAATTAATTAATAAGTACAATATAAATTCTTGCTTAAAAAATATGAAAAATAAAGTCTGAATTTTTTGATGTGTATGCAATTTTTCTGAAAATGTAACTTGCACTATGTGTTATATTGTTAGTTTGTAAATTTTTACGATGAAATTTGGAAACCTTGTATTTAATAAATTACAATTATTGTAACTTATGCTCTATGTTATTCTTGTTACTATATGTGTAATTTTTTATAAATTATAACTTACACTTTGTGTTAATTGTGTAATTTTTTGAAATTATAACTTACACTTTGGGTTAAAGCCATGTTAATCTTCATTTCATAGGATGCAATTTTTCAAAAGAGAAAAAACTTGAATATAATCAATTTATATACATTTAATTAAAGTACAAACTCGGCCTCAAATGCCATCAGAATTAGAAAGATAAAATATATGAGTTAATATAATCATTGCCCTTAGAAATATTATAAATCCAATGAGACGGAACTAGAAATTTTCAATTCCTCTTTTTACTGCAAGTATCTCTTTGAAAGTAGAATGATAATGCTTCTCCGATTTTGTGAATGATCCACTTTTGTATCCACAAATACGTTTCTTTCTATCCTTTTCTTCAAGTAATACTGCTAGCCAAAACAATCACTTGCATCTGTTTGAAGAATGTGTTTCCCATCAGTAGGAATTTGTAAAGATGGAAGATCTTTAACCTTCTGCTTGATGGTTTGGAGTTTGATCCAATGACCAAGGGGGAGGATTCTATTTAAGCATGAGTTGCAATGGTCTTATGATTGCTAAAAAGTGATCAATAAAATTTGCCATGTAATTGACAACTCCAAGAAATTGTTGAACTCTCTTTTTTGACAAATTTTCATCTGAAAATTTTAGAAGTTCTTGACCAACATGAGGCTGTAACGAATACTGACCATCTTGAATGTGCATTCCCAAAAAATCAGCTTCATTGGTACCAATCACCATTTTCTTCCGAAAGAGCATAATACCATAATGATTAACAAGATTTACAAATCTGGAAAGCAAATTGGCGTGAGAGTCTTCATCTTCAAACAATAACAGAATATCATTCATATCCACCAAAGTTGTATCCAATAATGGATCAAACATTCTTGCCATTGCTTTCTAAAAGATAGATGGGATAGTCTTTAAACCAAAAGGCATCACCGTCCACTGGTAATGATGATTTGGAATACAAAAAGTTGTTTTGTTCCTTTCTTCAAGTTTAATTCCCAACTGCCAAAAACCTGCTTTAAGATTAAATTTTGAGAAAACATTTGCTATTGACAGATTTGCAAACATTGTTTTCCTGTCTGGAAGATAATTTATTATCTGCAAGAAAAGCATTTAATGGCTTATAGTCAATGACTAATCTGAATTTTCCCCGAACTTGTTCACTTCTTTTATTAACATAGAATGCTTGACACGCCCATTGTGAAGTTGTTGGCTTAATAAGACCTTCAGATTGTAGTTGAGAGAGTTCTTTTGTGGCTAATTGAAGACCTTCTGATTATTTCTGTTGAAACACTTTCTCCATTTGCAACTTCAAAAGTTTGTTGATAACTTTTCCACATATGATCAGGAAGAATGGTAGGATTAAGAATTGAACATGTTGCACGAGTATCAAATAGTGCTGCAACTGTTATGGGTCTTTTGTATGTTCCTGTAAAAAGCTTAACTTCAAGCATGGGCACAAGAATGGATGAAAAGACTGGATTACCAATCTGCATACCATAGCATTCTTCTGTATCATCAACTTCATCAGTAAGACTTCCATCAGAATCATACTCAAAAGCAGAAACAGTTTCTTGAGATCGTTCATCTTGCTCAGAAAAAAGAGACTCTAGATCATCATTTCCATAATCAATCTTAGTAGATGTGAAGATTTGATGGAGAATTTTGTCATTCTTCTTGTTAGGACATACTTTTGCAAAGTGATCTTTCTTTCCACCTGATAAAACATCTGTTTCCTTTCTTTTTTGAGAATTTCCGCCTGAAAAATCTTTCCTTTCTTCTGAAAGGATTAAGAGAAGTTTCTTTGCAAGAAAACTTCATTCTTCTTTTATGGAATTTTTTCTTTCCTCTACAATCACAATTTTTCATAGAGCGACTACACTTAGTTTGCAAATAAGGCTTATCACAAGCCTTCTCCAACTTTTTCCCTATAGCATTGATGTCTTTTGAAGTTCTGCAGCACACCATGCTTTCATTTCTTGTAGTCTGTATTTCCACTGTGATGGAGGGATATCATCAAAAGTGAATTTTTTTTGTAAAGAATTGCCATTAGAGTAATAATTGTTTGTCACATGAGCTTTAAACATATCTTCATCAAATACTTTTGATTCATCAACAACTGGTTCAACTGGTGGTTTGAGTTTGAGATTAACTTGTTTGTGCTGGGTTAGCCATTTAGAAAAGAGGATTTTCATTGTCATACTCATCATATGAATTTTCAGAAGATTTATCAGACTTTGTTTCAGAGCTGATGTCATTTGTTATGGTATGAACATGAAGTGATTGGTTTTTTTGATTGCGAATTTGTTGAAGAAAGGTAGAAATTGGGTTTTTGATCATCATTTGAGGCTGTTTTGAAAGATTTGGTGGTGGAAGTTCTTGAGAAGAAGAAGTTTGAGAAGGTAATGGTTGTGTTTTTCGGATAGTGGTTGATATGATCTTTTCAGAAGGCATTGATGATTTTTTCTTTTGTTCCCATTCTTCAGGAGTGAAGAGCGTGGAAGTAGATCCTTGGTAAGTAGAAATGTATAAAGGTCCTGTTTGGGAGGATTGCGTATTAAAAGATGATGAAGGATAGTATGGTGTTGATCATGGGATCATTGGGTTTTATTCAAGAGAAGATAGTTGAATTTTCATATTTTTTATTTCTCTTTCTTAAGTATAACAAGGTAACTGGTTTTGTAAACGGTTCATTATATCCATGTGTAAGGCTTCAATTCTTTGTTTACAGGCTTGAAGAGGGGTAAGAATAGCTTGAGTCTGCTGTTGTAGAGTCATTTCAATCCTTTGCTGGCTTTGATCAATCTTTTTCAACAAAACATTTTGTTGTACTGTATTTTCTGATTGCCAATTCAAAGTTTCTTTAGCTGCTGAAAGAGGTTGTACTGATCCATCTGATCTCCTAGTGCTAGGATTTTTTATTTTCCATAAGTGAGTAGATTGATTCATTTCAAAAGTTTCCAAAAAGGGAAACTCATCTTGAGTAGGTGGATGGATCATTATCGTCGGAAGAGGAGATGGGGGTGGATTATTATCCCAATCCCATTTCTTATAATATCTGATGCAATCCTCATCCTCATCATCCCAACCAGTAGGAATGATAGGATCATCATTTCTGGATGGTGGAGTATATTTGACATAGTAGTCAAACTTTCCAAAGGGTTCTCCAAGTAATCCAACCCCTGGATCATTATTGCTGAATGCTTCATACAATTTTCTTTGACTGCTCTACTTTGGCGAAGAATATCATCATCAATAGCTATTGCTAGGCAACTAGAGCAATTGTAAACATCCTAAAAAGTATGTCCAGTATTATCTGTTCTACTATATACTGGCCTTCCATTTGCATCAAAAGCATAAATAGGAATTTCTTCCCTTGTGTATGCAAATTGAGTAGGAAAACATGGAGGCTTTTTTTGGTACAACTTCCATTTTGAAAGCAATTTCAACATTGCCATTAGACCTTTTTCTGAAAAAAGGTTCTGTAGACTGTATTGGAGTGGAATTTTTATTCTCTTTATGAGTTTGCTCATAGCTTGTTATCCAAGTTTCAGGAATAAGTTTGAGCAATTCAGGACAAGGAATTTGCCTGGGCACATGATCTGATTCTACATGAAGAAGTAGAGCATCCTCTGTTCCTTGAGACTGTGCAAAATCAAGATAACGATTTTGAATTCTATATGCCATTTGATAATGAAGAGTGGCAGCATATGTAACTGAAGATGGTACAGCTCCAACTATTTGAACTTGGACTTTTAAGGCTGAAAGTAATTGTGGATCAGCTATGGGCATATTGAAATTTGGAAACATGGTGACCAAAATAGTTCCAGCATTAAGAGTTGTTTCTACAGTTCCTATACAAGCATGCTTGATACTCACCCTTGAAGCTGTAGAGAGACCTTTTCTTCCATGAAGGGTCAAAGCAAATCTAATAGCACCAAAGTGAAAATAAGTATATCCTTCATATAGCCATACTCTAGGAAGATGAGATGGTAATTCAAGTGTAACAAACTGCTCTTTTTCTGTAGCAGGAAAAAATGTTGATCAAATTTTGTAGCTTGAACAAAATCTTTAGCTTGGGATTTTTGAGGAGAGATAATCTACGGACAATTTTAGAGATAGACTGACGAGGTTTAATATATGAAAGATATGGATTTACAATAGGAAGATCTGTGAGTGGGACTTTATCAAATTCAGAAAGATAAGATATCTCATAGAGATATTCCATCTTAGAGGCATCATATTTTCTAAAAGAAGAGGAAGAAGAAGAAGATGAAGATGATAATGAAGAGGATTTAGACAAAGGGAAATGATTAGAGTTTTCAGAAGAAGACATGATTGAAAGACATTCTTCCTCGATTTTTTCCAGTAATTGATAACATAAATTATCCTGATATGAGTAAGATAACAACATGGCTCTGATACCAAATGTCCGGTGTGACAGTAATCTACAAGAAATCTCGGTATTCTAGCCACACAAAGCAATCTCAAGCTTTCAAAAAGGGCCTGACTTTTGGACTTCATGTAAATTACTGTAACTCCGGACGGATCATATGGTTAGTATAACATTTTCTAATGCAGAGGTTCACCATGAAGGTGCAAATTCTTGGTAAAAATGGATATGACAGCTTTTCCAAAAATGTTCTCTTTCAAGAGAAAACAATTCCAAATTTACAACTTCTCAAATAGGCAGAATGATTTTCAAACTTTGACTTTGATGTCAAACATATCAAAGGAAAACATAAACTCATACCAGATCTTCTTTCCAGACAAAAAATTTCTTAAATAATTCATCCTCAAATTCCAATCATCTATATGATGAATTCAAAATCTTCAAATCATTTTCCTCCTGAAATCAATGAGCTTATAAGAACCAAAACTCTCAAATCCAGATCCAAAGATCTCATGCTCAAATACCAATCCATTGTGATTAGACAGACTGGAATTGAAACACTTGATGGTCTTGGATTCTATCTAGACTATCCATTCTTTACACTTTTCCATTTTGATTCAAAGCACATTACACTGGGATTTACAAAAGAAACACTTTGTTTTTTATGGTATCTCCTAGAGCTTTGGTAAATTGGAATTTCTTTTCATGTTTCAGATGCACTCGATTCATTTTGTCAAATGAACCTAGATTTTCCATTTAGAACTATTGATCATTTTGCAAAAAAAAAAAATTTGAATGGTTATATCCAATTTCTCACTTGATAAAAATGTTTCAAACATTCTCTTTGAAATTTAAAGATCTCAGAACTTTTAAAAATAATGTCTATGTGACTTTAATTTTTCAAAGACAGGGATATTTCACTGAATCAGGAACATATGCTCATTTTTCTCATGTTAAGGAGTATGCAGTTCAACCATTCAACATGCATCAAAATTGGGAACGTTATGCTCATGAATTTCGAGAATTTCAAAGGAAAATGGTGGAAATCAATCAAACTATTCCTCCACATATTTGGCCAGATTATAAAAACGATGCATTATGGGAAGCTTTGCCAGTGGAATATACTCAACGAATTACAATGGACATTCAGGTGTACCAAGATAAACATCTCCCAATATTTTATACAGTAAGTCACCCAGAATATGATTATGCATTTGAATATCAATGGGGAGAGCTGTATCTTGGAAGACATACACAAAGTCTTGGAGAAATATCCAGATATTCATAGAGAACTCCAGAAGGAAGCCAGCTAAAGAAAAAATAAATGAAAATTGTAGGACAACTTCTTGACATTTTGCATCGCAGTGTAGACAGAGAAAAAGAATTTTTTGATAAAGATATTGAAAAAATTATAAATGAAATAAAGGCAGACACTTGGGACCCATGACAACCCAAGGAAAAATGTAAAAGGAAAGGAAAAAGCAGAATCAAGCAATAAGTCAGAAAAAAGGAAGAAAAAATCAATGGATACAGGAACGAGTCCGAATGAACAATTTCCTCAAAACAACTATGATGACAGTATGCTACAAGATTCACAAGACCCATATGAAGCTGATGAATTAGAACTCATAAAAATTTTACAAGCACATGACAAAGAACCCAGAGACACTCAAGAACCATGGTTGAATCAATATGGTTTACCTCTACGATCACAAGATTCAATGAATTTGGACAGACCATGACAGACCATGAAAAGACAACACTATATGATGATATGATTTACTTTATTAAAGCAAGACCTGCTTTATTAAAGTAAAAGTTTTCTTTATTTAAAAGTAGTTTGTCCATTTGATGAGTCATTTGTCTGTTTTTTAAAATTATTATAAGAATCTTTCTTTTATAAAGGAAAGATAAGCTGAGTCAAAAAATCTGTATAAAAATAATGCCGCGTGTCCATCTTTTCGGAAACACATAAGTCTCGGGTATTTGTTTTGCTCTTCTTCCTCTATAAAATGAGAGCTCTTCTTCATTGTAGATCATCGAAGTTCATAAATAAAATTCTAGTATGTTTTAATCATATCACGCTCTTCTAAACTTTTTAGTTCTTTCTTAGTTTTAGAAAGTATGAGATAATCATAGGTTTGAATGATATGGAGTAAGATCTGAGTAAAAGCATTAGTATGCTCTGCAGTTGCACCTTCATGGTGAACATCTGCATCAGAAAATGTTATACTGACCATATGATCCGTCCGGAGTTATAGTAATCTATAGGAAGTCCAAAAGGCAGGCCTTTTTGAAGCTTGAGATTGCTTTGTGTGGGCTAAAATATCAAGATTTCTTGTAGATTGCTGTCACTCTGCACATTTGGTATCAACCTAAAATCCATAAATTATGCATTTAGGGGAGAAAATATTATAATTGGAGGAATTTGAGCCAAAATTTAGCAAGGCACTCTGTCTCTGTTGTCGAGATTTTTCAGCCCTAACAAGATTTCCCCTTGAGCAATCTACGCTGCAACATCATGTGCACATTATCACCAATGGAACAATCGCTCCTACCAACATGATCATATAAGATTGGATCGGATCGAATCAAATCGAATTGAATCGAATCTTCTTCATGTTAATTTGGGAGTTTTACTTGACCAACGAAATTATTTGTATTAATCAGCTGATTGAAAGGTGTGTTAAATTGAGAAGGAATCGGGTGATGATAGCCGCCACAGGAGTAGGGATGACAACGGGACGGATCGGGGTTGGGGCAACCTCTCCAGCCTCGCCAACAATTTCCCGCCTCGTCACCTGTTTAAGGTGGAACGGAGGGGGGGGCATTGCATCGTTTACTACCCTGTTTAATTTGTTTTTTTAAAGTTTTTGATAATTTATTTTATTGCCCACATTCATTAAAGTAAGATAATTATATGTTTTTTAATTAATTATTTATTTTTAAATATATTTAGTAAATTAAAACTTTTATTGTTAATCATAATTTTTTAGATAATCTTAGTTGTCATTTTCTATTAGAACTGATGAAATTTCGTGAAAATTTTCATTTAAAGTATTGAATACTAAAAAATATTTAACGGGACAGGAAGAGGTACTCGTACCCGACTGACTGACCTACCTGAATACTACAAGTTTAAACATCATTTTTTTTAAAAAAAATTAATCATATATTATTTCAATAAAAATAATTTTACACGTAAATTTCAAATTTTTTCATATTTTTTAATCACATATTTTCTAAAAAAAAATATTATTATAAAATCTATTTGCCGAAAAATGAGGCTCAAACTTATGTTTTGATCATATTTATAAATATCAAAAGTCAATTTTTATTTAAGCTCATATTTTGTTCAAATAAAAAATTAAATTAAAATTTAAAAAATCAAAGTTAACAATTACTTTAGCCATATATTTTATATGATCCACAACTTTTGAACAATATATTTATCAATTTTTATAAAAATTTAATTTTTATTTAAATCAGATATGGGATTAATTTGAAAGTACTATCACCTTATCCATAGTTCATTTTAATGTTTTTATAATTTAATTAGTTTGTAAACGTGCTCTAATAATCCATCCGAAACATAAACAAAATAAAAATAAATTTTTGACCACTAATCACCAATTATTATCGAAATGATGTTTTCTAAATAATGTTCTCTAACATTAGAGTCGTTGAGCAACTATTTAGGTGTCAGCATATTATATGTGATAGTAAGCTCTTGTTTGTCTATCATTAATCTAAAACTCTGTTTGTTACAGTATGATTCACCACCACACATTTACCCAATAAAATATTCTACACACAAACCAATAAAGTTACTTTAAATTCCAACCACACATTCTCCAAAAAATACTATTCAAAACTCTATTCTTCTCCCAATAATGGGAGACAAACAAGCTCAATCCTATATTTGATCCTCATGTTTTTAAGAATTCATTTTTTCAAAATTTATTTTCATCCACACATTCTTCAATAAAATAATTTTATACGTAAATTGAAAAATTTCTTTAATTTTTAACTACATATTCTTAAAAAAATCACTATTTAAAAATATATTTTTTCTCTAAAAATGGAGCTCAAAACAAACTTTAAATGAGTCATAAATTCTTGTATTAATGTAATAAATATTATCACATGGTATTAAATAACAGAAATATTAAACAATGTTACTCATTATTATTGCATAACCTGTCTGTCCCCTGTTTTATTTTTACTTTTACTTTTACTTTTCACTATTCATCATGTCCACTCTATATGGGATGTATCTATCAATACTTTTTAGAGTTATGGTGTATTTGAGTCACATTATTTTGGAAGAATGTATTTTGAAATAGTAGATTGATTAAGAATGTGTGGTAGAAAAAAAGAAAAAGATATTAATGGATGGAAAATATTATTTTATTGAAGAACGTGTTGTTGAAAATGAGTAGAAGAATGAGAATTTTAATGTGGCTCAAACATGAGCTTAATTGTCTCAATGGTCACTGAACTTATATTTGCGTTTTCAATTACTCAATAAAGTTTAAGATATCGAGTTTAAACCACTAAATTTATCTAAACATTGAACATTACGTGATGGCATACCGTCCATTTCAAACGTTTAATGGAATTAGTGACGTTGCTAACATAATGCACATGTGGCGTTTCGTCACGCTGTTAATAAATTGCAACGTCTTCAATTGCTCAATGAAATTCGAGATAATCAAATTTTGGCCACTAAACTTATAAAAATGACGTCTACACGTTTTTCATTAAAAAATATGTACAGCAAATACACTAATCACGTAAAAGTAATAAAGTGGATAACGAGTACATATCTATCCCACAAGAAATAATTAATCAATTATATAATAGTTAAATTTAATTTTTACATTTTTTTTTTGTAGAGTTTTAAATTATTTTCATCATTTGAAAATTTTAAATTTATTGTGCGTCACGTTGTTAAATTAAATTTTGAAACGAAACACACAATAAATTTAATTAAATGGATTGGGTGTTTTGTTTCAAAAACTAAAATTTTAATAAATTTTATTGTGTGTTTCGTTGCAAAATTCAAATTTTAATTTAATTTGAACAACAAAACAAACAATAAATTTGAATTTTTAAATGAAGAAAATAGCTTGAAATTCTACAAAATATGTTAAAATTAAATTTAATTATTGTGTAACTGAATAATCATTTCTCGTGGGAATAAGAATATTGACTCGTTTGTCCACTTCATTATTTTTACACAATTCAGTGAGTAATTGAATTTTTTTTTTTTTAAATTTAGTGAGCAATCAAATACGTAACAATTTGTTAACGGATATTATGCGAGAACATTTAACGTTTCAATAAGTTTAACTTTGACATCTTAAATTTCATCCAGCAATCAAAAGAGACCTACATAAATCCATTGGGACATCTAACCCAACTTTTTGCTACTTTTAATCAAACATTTTCAAAACTCAAAATATTACAAATTCAATTTTTTTTAAAAAAAGAAGAATTGGGGCTTAAACAAACCCTAATTGTTTAATTAATCAGATCAAAATCATCTTTTTGCTGAATTTTGATTTATCACTGAATAAAAAAAGTAAAGATGGATCAGAGCAGAAGTGCGGTGGATTCTTTCTTACTGGAGGTTGAGAATGATAGACGGTGCGACGTTGGACGGGAAAAAGGTTACACCCGTCTACAAATTGGAGGAGATTTGTGAATTGCTGTCGTCGTCCCACGTTTCAGTTGTCAAGGAAGTTTCAGAATTTACCCTCAAATGTCTGTGGAACAAATCCCCCATCGTCAAACAGAAGGTATGTCAGTTTCTCTTTTGTTTATTTTAGCGAATTGAGCTGATCTACTATCTGTGCTATTAGATTGATCAAATAAATTGTTTTGGAGCTTTCTTTTTATGTAATATAATATAGCCTACTAGCTTAGAGGAATTTTCTCGTTTGATTTAAGTGATTACAGGATTGAATAATTTGCTTATGACATGCCTATATGTTTAGAGAGAGGTTCTTTTTTAATTTATCAGTTGTCCTTTACTTTTAGCATGCAGGAAAGCCATCATGTGTTATTTGCCTGAATATTTGGCAGTTAGTTAGAACTTTCTTTTTCCCCTCTAGCTTCTTAAACTAGAAGAAGTAAAACATAAACCAAAATGGTGATTGTGATCTTACAGACTTGCACTATTGGGAGTGCTTTCTTCAAAAGTATTAAACTAACGAGCTTGAGCCAAAGTGTTAATTGTGATTTTGCACCTTTGGGAATGCTTGATCCAAACTGTTGAGAATAAGTGGAATGATTGTATTAAACACAAAAAAGGATTTCTTTAAAATGATTTTGGATTTATTAGAATATTTAATTGAACCTGGACACGACTAAACCAATGGAAATAAGTGTACTAAATGTTCCAGAAATGTTGATAGGTAGGTTTTTATTGGTTTATTAAGGAGGTATAGTTCCTAATTTTTGGCTTCGACATAGTACATATTAGATTGTAGAACCTATCAAAGACTGAGAATTAAGAAATAACAATCCAATCCAGTCTGCATAGTGCAGCTTGGTTGCTTTGTTTGATATATATTGCTTAAAGTTTGTGGGAGTAGTAAGTGCTTGCTTCTATTGAACTGAACTTACCTGCTCTTGCTGATTTGAATATTTGAAAGCATTTCATATGAATTAGTTATATTTGTATGCATTTACTTGTATGCTCTCTGCCTCAACTGAGATTATTCATTATTTTTTCATTTTTTTTTTTGCAGTTTATTTCTACGAGTGTCACGTATGTGGAATGGTCCTGAAATTCAAATTTTTTTGGTGTAGGCATTGAGGGCGATCAAGTATGCAGTGGGAAAGTCAGGTGCAGGCTTCCGAAGGAGATGCAAAGGAATTCGGTGGCTGTACGTCAGTTAATTCACTACAAGGCCACCCAGATCCTCTGAAGGGCGATGCATTGAATAAGGCTGTCTGAGAAACAGCACAGGAAGCATTATCTGCCATATTAGCTTCAGATGACAACAAAGTTGCACCTGCAGAAAATAGTCTTGGCAGTCGAATACAAGGTTTTGGGAACACCAACTTTGAAATTCCATCAGAAGATATGAAGTTCTTTCTCAGTGTGGTGGTTGACATTGGTATTGCCACGATAAAGCAAGGGCTGAGTGGATTACATCAATACCCATCCACTTAAAAAGAGTAATGGAAAGAGCCCCATATGATATGAAGGCACTGGCTCACATAATGAAACTCAGAATCCCTCCTGCTTATTGAA
>CAIGRB010150063.1:7950-27765 GCA_903798255.1 Fraxinus quadrangulata
ATTTCATGCAAGGTATGAAATAATATGCAAATGGATTGAATCCGTCGACATGTATTCAATTTCGATAATTGTTGCTTGTCTTCTCAAATCCCATTTTGGTAAGTCGAATTCTATTTCGATTTCATTACCATAAAACGGTACGTGTTGATTTGAATAAAATATACATATTATCGGTGTAATATCTCCAACAGTAATAAGTTTTTTTTTTTTCCCCTTAAATCCTAACCAAACATCTCACTAACATTGTAAATAAACTGAACCTATCAATTTTGTGTGTGCTCTTATTTGGTGGCGAAGGTCTACGCGGACCTTCGAAATCCAAAAACAATTGACAGAAACAACCAAAATACAGAATTTCTTTTGAGCATGAGCGTATATTTTCTATGTAAGGATTTATAAGTTTTCTTTTTTCGTATTTTATAATTAAAGTGCTTGTCTTATAGAAATATCCATTAAGGGGTCCTACATGATTAATATAATTATTAGCTGTGCACTGAATTAGTAAATGTGCAAAAGAAAATAAATCATAACGTGTGAACTTAAAATACTTATTCAAGACCAGCCAATTATTCTAGAAATTAAGTCATACTGTAATCTATTTCCATGACAAAGTGAATTGTTCATCTTAAATATTGAAGTAACTTCAATAGAGGTGCATTATGAATGCAGTGGACGGTACATTGATTGGTTTAGATTAAAAGAAAAAAAAATTAGTAAATTTTGATAAAAATTGATAAAATATATGGTTAAAAAGTTGATAAATTTTGTGAATCTCATGAAATGTGATGTTGAAAATACGTTTCAGGAAAAAATGAAGGTTTTGGTTTAGATTTAAAAAAAAAAATGTTGATTTTAAAAAAGTTGAAATGTGCGGATGAAAAATTAATAAAAGTTCTGATTCCAATGAAATGTGTTATTGTAAATAATTATGAGAAAAAATGATCATACCGATGAATTGAATCTTATTTAATCCTTGAAATAGTTAACTAAATACTTAGTGGACAATTAATTTATTAACGGGAGAGATTATTACATTTGTCAATACCTCAGAATCTTGAAAGCTTAAAAGATTAAGGGAACATTGAATTTTTCACGCTTAATCAAGGGACAACATTCACTTCCACGGCTCAGTTTAAATCTGAGCTTAATAAGTAAACTATTCTACTAAGTATGACTTTGATGGGATCAAATAAATTCACTAGGAAAAATGTTAAGAGAGATTTTATTTAAAAGACAAATGGCCATTTTGCACTTTACTTCAATAATATTAGTTTGATAAGAGTAACGTATAAGAAAAGTTTAAAGTTAATAATAATATACCTTATAGTGCACTCTCGTATCTTTAGTAGAACATATTGAGATTATTGCTCTGAACTCGGAATCATTGGAGCTTAAAGTACGTCGTGTTAAGGGATAAAAATTCCGCGTCGAATAAAAAATAAAAATATAGACCAACTTATAAATGATTGAATTACTCTTTTTAATAAGGTTGACCAATCAAAATAGAACCTCAAATTATAACATGGTATCGAGCCTATTAATCTCTAACGAGCAATTTTGATTCGATTAAGATTCCAAAAAATGAGCACACGGATTTCAAAATTGGTCTGCTGAAAATGAGATACCATATTGCGGGAGCATATTAAGGGATAAAAATCTTACATCGAATAAAGATGAAAATATAGACAAATTTATAAAAGATTGAGTTACTTCTTTTATTAAGGTTGACATTTTTAAGATGAAACATCAAATCTTAACATGAGGATCTAATTGGATCTCTTTTGTAGCATAAAGTGATAGAAATATATACAATATATATTTTTGATATTTTAAGAACTATGAACGACCATTGCCTCTAAAGTAATGGATTCCTCTTATTATAGTTATACACACTGTTTTTTACTTAAAACGCCAAATTTTCAAATTTGAAGTAATAAGGTCATTCTGTTGTAAGTTGAATTTCCTCTTTAAACCACAAGAGAGACTTGTATCCTCATCTTCATCTTAAACTTTCATTAATCAAAGCTTAATCTTATTTAGCAAAACTTAGTTTGAAATTATTAAACTTTTTTTTTTTCTCACGTGTTATTAACAAAGATTTGGTTATTGTTTGGCGGAGTCATGTGGGACATAAAAAATATTTTATATTGGACTGACACATTAAAATTTAAAAAAAAAATGAATTTTTAACATAAAATACTAAAGGGGCTTGGCGCCCATGCCTCTCCCTCTTTCCGGCCCCAGATACTAATTATGTGAGAGAGTCGGAACTAGTGTATGTTGGTTTGTACGTCCATATAATATATTTTGTTGTAATAAAATAATATTTTATAATAAATAAATTGGGATTTTATTTATTTATTTATTTTTTAATATGTGATTAAAATGCCTATGATCACTTGCGATAATATAAGTTGTGTACTTACGTTGAGAAGTACAGTGTATCACTATTTACATTTTGATTATAAATAATTTATTCATAACCAATAATTGAGGGTTGTCACCTTGTTCTGAAATGTTGTATTGTTAACTGATTCATTATTCGGGATTGCAACTTGTCTTTGTCCCAGAAATAGTTAAAGATAACACTGGTACACTTTGAGTGTATTGAACAGATCATGTATTGAGTTTAATTCTATAATATGACCGTATAGAGAATTAAATTCCACTTGATTGCCGTTTATTTCATCTAAATCTCTTAACTGGGCCATCTGCATCTTTTCGTGATTTTTTTATAGTTCTTTGACTCACCATGAATGTGATCAATTTAATTGGTCAAATATGTTAGTGAGTTGGAGATTGAGAATGAACGAATTAGAGAACATGAATTCGTATCAGAAATCGTAGCTCTGAAAAATGGGGGAATGATTACTTAAATTTTTTTGTTGAATGGTTAAATTGAGCTTAGTAGTTGGCGACGGCTAAATTTTAACATATGTGATTAATTTACAGGACCGTTGAATAAAATAATACTTAAAGTGTAAAATGGTCATTTATTCTTATACATAATTATCAAATCTTAGATATGGATAAAATAATATATGGCAAATCAGAAGAAAGTATTGCAGATTTATTGGCTTCTATGATCTTATAAATTCTGAGAATGTCGTCTTTTGTTTTTAGTGAAAAATGCAAAGACTAATAATTAGATTGAGTGATCTAAAGTCAATTAGATTGGATCTAATTGTTAGAACTTGAATAATTTATATTCGATCAATCCAATAGAGTTTTGGATTAAATTATAATTGCTATGAAAGTGGTAAACTTAGCCCCTATATATATATAGTGTTCAAATTTGAAAAGAGAGAAAGAGAGAAAATAATTATTTTCTTACTTGATTAATTTGTTCGGTCCAATAATTAGTTTTTGATTTAATTGAAAGAAGGTGCCTGCCACCGGTATTGTAGTAGCTCTGGAGAATACATAGAAGACTTTAAGATTTGGAGCATCAAATTTTTAAAATTAAAAAGTTGAAAACTCTTGATCAAAAAAATTGAAAGTTCGTGATTCAAAATTAATTCAAGTTTATATAAAATTCAAATCATTTATTCTTAATATAAAATATACGTGAACATCTAGACAATCGTATCTTTTGAATTAAATAAATTTTATAATATATGGGTAGTTCTACTTCCGCATTCCAATAGCTAGTATCAGAGTAATGAAGATCGTTCGTGTGATTGTTATTTCTGAATCTTGATTGCATGTTCTAGTCACAAGATATCTAGGAATATTTTATTATGTGATGATTAATAGTTGAATTATGTTAAAATGCGATCCAATTATTTGTAGCAAATTCTTGATTGTAATTTGTTATGATAATGTTGTAACAAGATAGGCGGATTACGACTCTATCATCTTGATTTAATTTTCTTTTCAATTAAATTCAAAATCGTGAGCTTACAAGACATATGATTTATATAATTTTTAATTCTTATAATTGTTGAATCTTATAAATTAGTTGAAGATTGAAGATCGACAAAATAGTCCAAAATTTATAGATGCTACGCGCTGCAACAGCTTGCTATGCATCGTGCAACAAATTGCTATAGAACAAGCAACGGTGAGCTAATGCCCAAGCATAGTAGCTTGCTGCTCCATGCATCGCAACTTGCCCTTTTTGTTTTGTTGTACGTACGAACTCGAATTATGTATGTCACATATATTTGGATGGACTTTTTGTTCGGATTTGTTTATACGAATCAAATCGATTTGTACAAGTGAAATTCAAAATTAATTTCTTATAGGTACGGTGATAGTCCTATTGTTGTGTGAATTGCTACCATTTGATCCTTAAAGATTTTTGGGCTAAAAATTTAAATTAAATATTGGGTTTGGATCCAATAAGCTTTTAATTTAATTCTTGAGTCGGGTTTTAGGCACAAATAATTGTTAATTTATCACTTTATGAGTGTTTTAATTTATTGTTTGAAATTTTTTTTTTATATCATGACATATAAATTTATTTATGACATCACACGTGATATTATGAATGAGATGTATATCATTGAACATTAATTTTTCTCGATTAATCTAGTTTAGATTAAGCCCCCATTATTTCAAATTTTATTGGGTGGAATACATTTTTTTTTTGGAGAATGTGTAGTTGAAAAAGAAGGAAATTTTTTCAATTTGCCTGTAATATTATTTTATAAAAAATTTTGTGGTTGAAAATAGGAAAGAAAAAAATAAAATTTAATTTAACCCTGCCAAACGAGGTGTAAATTTTATGGATGGAAAAACCATGATAACTGAATTGCATGTTAATTTGATTAAGTGAACAGTTGATAATTACTTTAAAATTGAAATTTATTACTTTAAAAATATTGAGTGAGAGACGGTGTTTATTTAAATAAAAATATGCAGTCTTCTTTGGTCAATTCATAAGGAAAGTAACACGTTTACCTCGTGTCGATAATGCAACGGATTCCCTATAGGAGAGTCACATAGTTTGAGTTACTTGATTGAGTTTCTTTATGATAAGATAGTCTAAATCGAATATAATTTGTGATAATCTTATAGATAGCAAAATTATTTCAGGTATTTAAAAATCAAGACAATGGTTATACACTCAAATCGAGATTATCTACTAATCCCTATAGAGGCTCTAGTTTATGATTTCGATGACCAAATAAAATGATACTAGACTTATGTAGTCATATATTGTCAGATATAATTTGTCTAGTGAGAGGGTCATAGCTTGATTAATGAACACAATGATCTTTCCTATAGAGAGGCCTATTAGATTAAAAGGATCAAGTAGTCATTGCATTATTGTAGTTAGATGGATCTATATGTGCATTTATGCATCATATGCTAAATTATTTTTGCTCAATTTTAATATGCAATCGATGGTTATTTTTATGCGAAATATGACTTGGCATTTTCTCATTATTCTAAAACGAAACCAACTAATCAGGAAAAGTTACGTGGATTGGAAATGTAATTTGATGTTTATGCTCAATGTGAAAAACTTTAATTTGGTACTTGAGAGATTCCTAATATACCTACTGAGACCATGTGACAAGATGATTCGTTGTTACATTTTTTACTTCGATGTCAAACGTATTACAGCAAATGCTTGAAAGTCAGTATACCTTCTATAACATACTACAGACCCTTCAGGGCATGCTTGGTCATCAATATAGGAAGGCTCTTTTGAAGCTATTCGTACCTTATATAACATATGCGTAAAATCTAGAGTGCTATGAAGTTTCATAGTTTGACTATGATTGCATACTTCAAACATGGTTGATGGATTGGATGTAACCATCTATCAAGAAGACTCAGTTTGATATGGTATTGAATTATTTATGTGATATGTTTTACATAGTTTACTATGTACTATCAGTTACATAAGATGCAGATACCATTAATTGAGCCGATAATTGAGTTGTAATGTAGAAAGTGGTATTAATGGTACAATGGCGATGCTCGTGCATCATTTAATGGCTTCTCTAGTTCCAAGTCGAAAGGCAAATTTGGAAAGAAAATGAAGAAAGCTAACAAGGATCATGATAATAACTAAATGCCCAAAGTAGATGAAAACATGAGAGGTAAGCATTCCAACTGCAATCGAAATTTGTATTTAGTGAGGTTTTCTGTTACTAAGTATTGTTTAGTACTTGATAATACAAATTTCTGAGTTGTAGATTTCGAAACCACTAATCATGTTTGCATGTCGATGCGGTTGTGCTTCTAGAAAGTAAAAGAACTCAATGAAGGCCAATTTAAAATTAGGAGCAATAGTTTTGGCAATAGCATAGAAATATTTTGGTTTTTATTTAGGCGCTAGATTTTTTAGAGATTGATATTATGTCCCACGAATGAAGCAAAATTTTAATTTTTTTTCTGATTTAATAGGACAACGTTATTCTATAAAATCGATGTTTGATGTGATTTACATTTTAATGAATAAATTTTCTGTTTGGGGGACGTGATCTAACAATCTTTATATTTTAAGCTATTCCACATAAAAAATAAAAGCTACTTATGCAAACCATGAACAAAAGTTATACCTTACTGGTGATACGTATCTATGACGCTTTGGACAAATCAACCTTAATAGAATATAAAGACTAACTGAAGATGGTCATCTCAATTCGGTTAAAATCGAACTACTATGTTTTTGTGATTCTTATTTGGAAGGCAATATGACCAATTTATCCTTTTTGACAAAATGAATAGAGCTAAATAAGTATTGGAATTTGTTCATTCTCATATGTGTAGATGTGTGAATGTACCTGCAAGAGGGGACTATGAGTATTTCTTTAGAGATGATTACTCTCAATTCACATACATTTACCTAATAGCTTGAAAGTCAAATACTTTTAAAAATCAAAAGAGTATTAAAACACTTCAATCAGACTGAGGTGACGAATATCTCTCAGGAGAATTCAGGAACTACTTGACAAAATGTATTCTTTCTCAATTGAGTGTGCTTGATGCACCCCAACAAACTAGTGTTTTTGAAAAAGGAAACATAACATTGATAGATATGGTTAGGTCATCGATGTGTTTCACAATTCTACCTAGATTCATTTTAGGATATACACTAAGACAGCTGCATATATTCTTAACTTAATTCTTTCTAAATATGTTTTCAAGACTTACCTGAAATTGTGATACGAATTCAAGATCTACTTGAATCACATCCAAAATTTGGTGGACTGATGTGTTGAATAGGAAGGCAAAAAAAATTGGAGTCTAGATCAAATATATGCTTGTTTGTGGAATACCCTAAGGGCACCAATGGGAAGGTTTTATAAGCACAAATGCAACCATCCTAGAGGATAAGTATATCAATGAATGTTCGTCCAAGAGTAAGGTCATGTTGGAAGTAGTGAGTGAGAACAGTTCCACCTAGTCGATTTCCAAAACACAGCCTATGGACAAACATCCCATGGTGTCAAATATATCTAGACAACATGATCTGAGTGGGAGAAATAAGTTGTCATCTTATCTAATAGATCAATATAACGTTGAAGGTAATGAGAAGGTAATGGTATTACCCGATGGTAATGCTAGCATTGATAAAAATATTACGATTCCAAATGAAGCCATAGTCCACGATCAACCGTCCCTTAAAACACAGTCAAATGGTCATTAGTTCGCCTTCTAGGTACTTATTGATTGGAGAGTCCAATCTACCGATCTCTATGGTACAAGTTGATGATCTGACTTTATATAAAGATGTTGTGGATACAACTATCCATTTATTAATTGAAGCAAACATCGAGATTTTTGAACGAAATATTTGACAAAGTGATTAAGACATATGATTTTGATCCGAGCTTCGACGAACCATGTATCTATTAGAAGATATAACATTTTTTCTAGTGCTTAATATGGATGATATCCTGGTCACTGAAAATGATGTTGGAGCATTATCGTTTACAAAAGTGTGGTTGACCTAATAGTTTCATTTGAAGGACTTAGTGAAGTTATATATGTTTTGAAGTTTCGGATCTTGAAAGATCAAAAGAACGAGATGATAGTTTTGTCTCAAATCTCATATGTTGATGAGATACTTAACATATTTGCTATACAAAATCCTGTCCTTTAAGTATGGAATCCAACTCTCTAAGAATCAATCCTTTAATTCTCCTAAAGAGATTGAGTACATGAGTAGGATACATTATGCATCAACGTAGTCTCATGTATGCTGCTATGCTATGTAATAGGCCTGACATTTGTTATACTGTTGGTACCGTAATTCAATATCTATTTAACCCTAGGATCAAAACATTGAATGGTGATAAAGCATATTCTTTAGTATCTCTGGAGAACAAGGAATTGTATGCTCATTACCAGATCTTATTCTGATGAGTTATAAGGATTCAGACTTCCAGACTAATAAATATTTTTGCAAGTCTATATTAGGATAGTTGTTTACACTTGAAGATGTCAAGTAGTCATGCATTGTTGATTCTACCATTAATACCAAGTATTGGTAGCTTGTAAAGCTGCTAATTGGTTGTATGACTTAGAAAATCCTAACGAACATCAAAGTGGTGCCTTTATTTGTATAGCTCCTGTCACTATTTTGAGATAATACATAGTAGTGACAAATGCTAAAGAATTAATGAGTCATCATAAGAGTAAACGCATTAAACAAAAATATCATCTCTTAAGAGTTGGTAGAAAAAATATGGTTGTCAGTAAGATTAATAGTAGAGATAACCTCGCAAACTCCTTTACTAAGAACTTGTTAGTTATGGTTTTCAAGAGAATTTGTAAGACATGAGATTGCAAGACATGACACATATACCTTAGGGCAAATAAGAGATTTGTTGGGTTGTGTGTCATATAATATATTTTGCTATGACAAAATAATATTTTATAATAAATAAATTGTGATTTTATTTATTTATTGTACGTATTTATTTTTGAGAATGCAAATTAAAGTGCCTATGTTCACTTGTAATAATTTAAGTTAAGTGCTTCTTCAGAAGTACAGTGTGGCACCTTATAGTTGTTGTATTATTGGCCGACCATTACGAATTGCGATTTGTTCTTATTGCAGAAATAGTTAAAGGTGGCATTAGTACACTTGGAGTGTATTGAACAGACCACGTGTCGAGTTTAATTCTATAACATGACCTCGCGGAGAACACAAAATCGTTTCCACCTAATGGTTTTTCATTTCAGCTAAGCAGGAATCGGAACCACGATCGAACTCGTTGCCATTTCTGGTCACCACCATACCGACAACCATAATCATATCTCCCCTCATCGACGTTTGTATACCATCGTGTAACTCCTTATTTTGGGTAAGATTAAATAAGTCAGTATAATTTTGAGTTCGAATCTAGGGATTGCATTTTTCATATACCTTTAAATTCAAATTGAAATCAGTATTTGTCCCCAATTTGTGAATCATACTTGTATATGGACGTTTTGTTCTATGCCGAGTATGAACAATATGTTGGGTTGTGCAATACTTGTGCTGTTCAATGACTGAGGCAAAATGTAGAAGCTTTCCTTAGAGAAAGATTGTTGTATTATCTCCATAGTTTTCTCTCTGCATAAGTTAGAATCAACTCTACAATTGAATTGTGACGATTTTATGTATACTGGTTCATTTAAGTGACCCTGAATGATTGGTTGCATCATTTACTACGTAGTATGATAATAAATTCCATTGCTACACAAAATATCATTGTCATTGATCCCTCAATTCAATGTTTCCCTTTTTGTTAGGTGATAGGGTAGGAAGGAAAAGGGGCATTTGTCATAGCTGTAGGAAGCTTGTGCATTTCTTGTCTGACTGTCCATCTAAGAAACGATGTCCAAATTGTGGCGAGTGCATCGAGAAGAATAAGGAGGGTAAGAAAAATACAAAAAACATTGGGCGATTGTTCTTCTATTGTACTAGTCATTGCGGCCATTTCAAGTGGGAAAACGAAGTCGAGTCAAGTGGTGATTCTCCTTGTGGTTCGAAGTGTACATACAATGATAAACAACCTTGTCAAAATCAGTCATGCATGTTCATCAATTTTGCTCAAATCACTAAGCAAAATGATGTGGAGATATCCGTCAACATTACTATGCGAAAGGGAAAAGGAGTGACGGAGGATAACGGGCACGCAAAGGGAACCGTTCCGTGATTTGCATACATCAATGTGATGAGGCAAAGGCCCTTGCCGAAGTTATCACACTCCATGTTCGAAATCGGCTCTATAATTGTTGTAGTCTAATATTTGTAACATTTCACTTTTAGTCAAGTAGTTCACTTTGTTATATGTTGTAATAGTTTGATTTGGTATGCTATTAGAATATGTTTATGTACAATGAAATTGCTTCTATGTGTACTACTTTATGTTTATGTGAGGATTATTTACCTTGCCATATCTACTGTTTATGTCAAAGCATTATAACAATGTTATTACTTAACAATTAACTTTTAGTGTCTAACATTTAGTTTCCATTGCAATACTTGGTTCTAAGGATCACACTTTTTTCCCTATGTTTATGGTTACAACAGTTATATCTTCCGATATCAAGATGATAATAGTTCAACTATTTCTCAGAAAACCCAATAAGAAAGGGGATTGAAGTAGTTGCACAAAGAGCTAAGAACCTATGAAATATAGACTTTGCAAAGTAAACATTGGAGGAAAAAGAAAAGTCTAACTCACTAATCATTAAGCCAAACATACATCAAAATGAAATTCACAAGGGCAAACTAACATGAATCATTATGTCCCGTGCCAAGTAAAAAAATTAGTTCTTGTATAAATTTAATTCCATCATCTACTTTTTCATTAACTAGATTATCAAACCATCAATCATCTGAGAAACTACACTATAGAGCCTTCAACTCTACTTCTAGACTTCCAAATCAATGCTTTGCACTTTTTACCCCTCACACTTGATATTAGCAACAAATGCTCTTGTGATCTTCACAAGCAATCAATCATCTGAGAATCTCCCCATGACTACGTCAAAGTATGATAATAGCTTTCTTTTACGAACCATTTGAGCCATATCGAGAAACATGAAAACATTTGAACGAACAAACTGAAAATAAACTACAACCAAACAACATCATCTGCAATAGATTGCCGTGTTGCGTCAACTGCTCTTATGGATGTTCCCGCTTGGTACACTACATGTGGATAGTAGTACGCTATTGCATTACCTAATAAAAACACTTCATCAACATTCGACAGTCAACGAACGAATGGAATGATAAATATATACATTTCACTATAAAAAAAATAAAAAAAATAAAAACCTTCATAATTGAGAGGCACATGTGTTGATGACGGAGGAATCACATTCGAAGATGTATATGGGTGTGTAACTGCATGACTTTCTTCATCACTCTACATGAAATGAATATGTAATTAACAAATTAAATTCACTACATTGAATATTATGCATATACTAACCAAATTAATTTTCTGTACTCTCATTATATTTCCTTTGTTTGAATTCGATATTGCCTATATCACATTGGAATGCTTGATAAGTGATATTCATTCTAATAATCATACGTAAACAAAACATTAATGTCTACCTTTGTTTTTTTCGAACTCGACTCCAATGGGCTTTTTTTTCTGAAGTTTCCTTGATGCGCCCTTCCTATTAGAACATTTGGGATCATGTACACTCCCACTACATGTGTCGTGTGACATCATAGATTGAGAACCCAAATGCATAGTTTGCGTGGCAAGGAGATTACTTCTGGAGCTCGACTTCCTAGTCCTTATCTGTTTAGATTGCAATCCAATCCACTCTACTATCTTACGAGTTCTCTCTTCATCATCTGCTGCAATGTCCACTAACTTAGAAAATGCTTCGCACATTCGGTCGTACCTTAACTGCCCAGGCGTATTGACCAAACCGTCATAGTGACCTGCGAACCCTGTGTGTGCTTGAGTAATATCTCTCATCCATCTTTACAGTATGTATTTCTCTGGTAGTGTTGTGACGTGATTCCGAATCAAGATTGATATAGCATGTCTATATAGTATTCCTCGAAACTCAAACAAGTGATGCTACAAACGATATGATAGTACCGTGCCTCAAATGAGACTGAATACTTTTTCTTCATTACTCGTTCATCGTAAATGACGTCCTCAAGTAATGTCCAGCCGATATAGATATGACATCACAGTAGACCTTCCTAGTTATCTCATCCTGAAATTCCTTGAACTTCGAAATGATATAAACCATCTGAAATTGCTTTTCAATGTCATATTTGGTTACACGGGAAACCATTTGCGAGTAAGACTTGAAATCTGCTTGAAACTCCTTCTCAACCTTGTTTCGCAGAGCTCACTTTTACTGTTCATCAAACTGCTTCAACGTGGTTTTGGAATGGTCATCATCAAATAATGCATTCATACCCTCACTCCGTTGAGTTGTAGACATCCCTGCCCAGAAAGTAGTTTTCAAATAGCATGGCACCCAACAACCCCTATTCTCATACAAGCACGACAACCAGTCATTATCATATAAATTATATGTATTGACTAAATTATATGTATTGACCATCAGTCTCCAACTTTCTTCAATTTTTTCTTCAAACTGTGAATCATACACTCGTATGAACAAGAAAATAGAGCCTTTATCAATGTGATATCTAAACTTCTCTAGTAACTTCTTTATTATGTGCCATAAACACCACCTGTGCTTAGTATTTGGAAACACTATCTTAATTACATTTTGCATTGCCCGGTCTTGATCAATAATAATACCATTGGGAGCTCGACCGTGCATGTACTGCAAACTATCTTGAACAACCAAACAAATGTATATGTATCTTCATTTGACAGCAAACTGCATCCAAGTAGTGTTGATTGTTCATGATGATTCACTCCAACAAAAGGAGCAAAAGGCATATCATACTTATTCGTTAAGTAAGTAGTATCAAAAGTCACTACATTCCCGAATTCCTTATACACTTGTCGACACCTATTGTCTGCCCAAAAAACATTTCTCAGTCGTGACTCGTTGTCTAAATCCATACATAAATAGAACCCTGAGCATCGTCCTTGCATTTTTGAAAAGTAAGCTTTTATTGTTGTTGCATCTCCATCACCAAGTCTCAATCGCCTAATTTTTTCAGCATAGTTTCTAAAATCTTTTTCCACGCAAGTCATATTTTCATACCCACCTTCTTCAACAACTACTGAGTTGAAACTTTTGTGCAAAGGAATTTCGGCCATATCATTCACTTCAGGTTTTCGTTTCACATGTGTAGTCAATTCCCGATTGCACCGATATAGCCTGGATTTTGACGAACTAGTTTTATGATTGTGTTCAAGGAAGACTGTGTAAATTCTCGATATTCCATGAATATCTAAAGATGTGGTTAGCCTAGCTTTATAACCTGTCTAAATTGTTGGATGCAGCTTCAAAGAAGATCTTGTATTATTATTTCTCTAGCTCTCATGACTACATGTTAATGTCAGGTAATTCACTACTCCATCATCCCCTTATTTAGAATTCCTTTTTCTAACCGAAAAACCTATATCATATGCATATCTTTTGTAAAAGTCAAATAATTCGTTCTCATCTTTGAACTTCATGCCTACCTTCGACACAATCACACCATCTCCTCCAACAATATCTTCTTCCAAAGTGATCACATGGTTCATAACGTCCAAGTTATTGGATCCTACTAAACCTTCGTCATCCAAGTGAATCACTAGTTCTTTTCTTGTGACAGTATAAACATGTAACATTTAGCAAAACAACAACCTCTGACATTCCCAACCTCATTTAATACATATCAGATAACTTTCATTCGTAAAATATGAATTTGAAAAAATATGGAAATTACCTCTCTCTGTCATGCCTTCTACCCTTCCATAATGCAGATTCTTCGTAACCAAGTATAATCCTTAAAGATGAAGGCAAAAATAGAACAAAATAAACAACTTCATACAACGACCAAGAAGATATCAACAATTCATTCATGTTCATACGAGCAACAACAAATCAAAAATCAACACAATGTTCAATTACAAAATGTGAGAACATATAGACGATTTAACATAGCATTGAAGCCATTCGCCTTTGACGTCACATAATTATACTTTCGGTGGGGCCATCGCGGTCGATTTGGGGATAAATCGACTCTTTAGAGTTCTAATAACAGGGCTCTCTTCTTGACGTATGTGCACCGATGGGTAAATCGGCTCTTCAAAGTTATAATAACTGCCAGCAAACAATATGGTAGATGGTTCCAACCTATTTCACATGAAGATGCATAGACGAGGCCCGTCAATTTTGTGGCGTCAATTTTGGGGGATTGAACTTGCGGTGATTTCACGGTGGCAACATCTCATTGTAGGGTTCCGGTTCAGTGGGGGTTCACTGGAGAGAGAAAAAGTAAAATATGTATGTGGGCTGGTAGAAGTGGGGTTCTATTTTCGTTTATTTTCATTTCCTCCCTGTCACGTCATTCATTTTTAAAAACTGTCATGCAACTATAAAAAACAATGTACAATAAGTAAAATTCGAGAGTGCAATATTTTGCATTTAGTTGAAAAGAAAAAAACTAATAAATAGATTGGGTGGTATAGGATTGACTCGATATGATCTAATTATTAGAGGCTGGATAATATATGTCCGATCAGGTCATATGGTAGCTCTATAAAGTATTAGGACTTGATTATAATTATAATAAAAGTTTGGGGCTTAAATTATAATTACAATACAATTAATTATAATTCTTTTGAAAGTTGTAAAATTATAATTAAAGTTTTAGACTACACACTTTAATTAAAACTCATATTTGAATTTTAACTAACACTCTTATTTTAATGTGAAATTCTTATTGTATATGGATTGGAATTATTTTATCTCTATAAATAGAGACAAAAACACACACGCACACACAGAGACACACAAACGCACAAAAAATAATACAATAATTTCATAATTTTCAAATTTGGAAAGAAAGAAGAGAGAAAATAATTTTTTTCTTGATTAATTTGTCCAGTTCAAAATTAATTTATTGATTTAATTAAAAGAAGTGCACATCCACCGGTATAGTATTGACTTAGAAATATAGCATAGTAGACTTTGAGATTTCAAGCATCAAGCTCTTGGAATTAAGCTCGAATATCGTGATCCAAAAATTTGGAAGTTTGTGATTCAGAATTAATTCAAAATTTAACCATTCAATTTATGTAAAAATTTGAAATATTTATTCTTAATATTACATAAACGTGAACATCTAAACAATCTTGTTTTATAAATTAAACAATTTTTTTTTAATTTTCGTGTAATTCAACTTTTGCATTCCAACAGTGTACTCACACTTGAGACTATTTATCATTTGATCTTTCGTATACATATATTTAGATTATAAAAGCTTAATTTTTACTGTGATGATTGTTAGAATATTTCATTTGGATTGACATATTATTAATATTCACTCAACCCGTGTAATAAAAATACGTTATGATAACTATA
Organism: Fraxinus quadrangulata; assembly: GCA_903798255.1. Lineage (NCBI taxonomy): Eukaryota > Viridiplantae > Streptophyta > Magnoliopsida > Lamiales > Oleaceae > Fraxinus > Fraxinus quadrangulata. The sequence goes on from CAIGRB010150063.1 coordinate 23,386, forward strand.
CTATCGAGTAATTTACATATATTTTATTACATAATAGTCATACTAGGATGTACTTATTTTATTGATGATGCTGAGATAGGCTCCCAAAGTGTTAGGATATAACTGTAATTTATGGTATTTTTTTGGTCAATTAATAAACATTTTTTATTTACTGGGGTTAAATTGTACATTGCATAATTTAGTAAGAGATCAAAAGACATCAATCACAATATGAGTTAGGTGCTTATGTAGAGAAGTACAAAAGGTAAAACTCATATTTTGATTGATAACAATTTGTCCTAGACAGGCTAGTAGAGGTTGGCACTCTACTTGGGTCGTAGAGTCAATTAATCTACCAATTGAGGTACACAATTTGTCTTGGCTATTGTTATCATCAGTTAATACAAATTTTCCCTTTTAATACCATATAACCAATAGTCTACCTCATTTGTGTGTCCTTAAACACACAAAATCCAATCCAAAAAATTATAACACAAGATAAGGCAATGGTTAGTTGAGAAAAGCTTAATTTTAGATTAGAAAAGCTTAATTTTTATTGTGATAATTGTAAGAATATCTCAAGTGGGTTGACATAATTATTAATATTCACTCAACCCATATAATTAAAATACGTTATGAATAATGATAAGTGTATTTTATACACTTATTCAAGTTTTAAAATATTAACATTTCGCTTTTTTTATAATTATAGTCTAATCTTGTGTATATTTAGTTTATTAGGAGAAACTTGATGATTGGACGTAAAATTAAAAGAAATGAGCAAAAAACGATGAAAAAGGGTGAAGTTCAAAGTTTGATGATCAAATTGAAAATAATCAATAGATGATTTGGATCACAAAATGATAACTGAAGATTGCTAGGAGTAAGGTGGATGCAATTAAAAGTCAAAATGAATGATATATGATCAAAGTATTTTTACAAATCAATTTACAACCTTGCAATTATATTCATTCATTTATCATTCATTTTGTCAATTGACAAAATGAATGATAACTGAATGAATACAACTTTTTTAGAAATGGAATTTTTCCAATTCAAATATTTACTATGCCAAAATGAGTTTCAATTTTCGGTTAAAAATCATTTGGAGTTATATGAATGAATGATAAATGAATGAATATAACCTTGCAGTTCATTTGAGTTAAGTTTCCAACGCATTTTGAATCGTCGTAATCAAATATTAGAAGAGAAATTTATGATAAAATACTAATGGCTATGCAAAGACGAAAACATGAGCACGCCAAGGCAACTTCCTTATTCGATTAGAACTCTTTGAAATTAATTTGGACGTGATTTCCAACCAATTTTCAACTCCTGTAAATACCTAACAATAGAATCTCAGATACCTCTCATACACTTAAATTCATTAATTAATATCATCAAAAAGAGACCAATCCATTATTGTGAAAATTAATGGGCAATTACAAGTTTTCAAGAAATTGAAGTTTCAATCTCGATTTTTAGTAAGACAACAAGAAGATATATTGGAAATTTATTAAGAAACAATTTAAGAGATTTAAGATTTCAAGATCGACCTTCTTCTTCTTCATCAATTCAAAATCCGGGTTATATTCTTCCAATTAATCATGTTTTCTTGTTATTTTGTAATGCTATTCTAGGGTTTCTATTACTAAGGCATTGGATGAACCCTTGTTATGATGTTTTAATAAAAGTTTCATAATTTGACACCCAATATATATTTATTCCTGGATGATTGTTATAGGATTTATTGACTTTTCAATTACTTGATCACTAATTGGATTGATTGTGAATTATATTGATTTCGAGAGATACAGTATATATGACATAGATCGCTTCATAACAGTTATTGTAAAATCCGAAAAGGGATAGAGATATAACGATGTACTTTGCTGATTTCTATAGACGTTTTTAACACATGCTTTCATGTTCACATCTTTCATATAGATATATGAAGTCATATAAGTGGATAGATTTAATTGACATCAATGTATGCTTTTAATTAATTTAGGAACATTGATCAATAAGAATGTGTTCATATTGTCATGTTAATAATTTTCACTGTAACGGATTAATAAGGGGGATTCAAGGTCTTAATGATATCACATCGAAATTTACAGAAGCTTTATAAATTGCTCAATAGAATAGTTAGATAAATTAGTATAATTTCTTCAAATAAATTTGGCTATTCGAGTAGAGTTAATGTTAATTGATACTAAGTTAAGTATATAGTTTTCGTGGGAACGATACTTTATTTATGACTTTATTACTTGTTCGCAATACCATACACTTGCAAAAAATCAAACGATCAAATAACTATATTGTCGAGTATTTTACATATATTTTATTACATAACAGTCATAATGGGATGTACTTAACTTATTTTATTGATGATGTTGAGATAGGTTCCCAATAGTTTTAGGATATAACTATAATTTAAGGCATTTTTTGGTCAATTAATAAACATCTTTTATTTATTGGGGTTAAACTATACATTGCACAATTGAGCAAGAGATCGAAAGACACCGATCACACAAAGATAACATGAGTAGGTGCTAATGTAGAAAAGTACACAAGATATAACTTATGTTTCGATTCATAACAATTTGTCCTAGACTGGATAGTTGAGGTTGGCACTCCACTTGGATCGTAAGGTTATTTAGCCCATGTTTGAGCTCCATTCTTTCTCTTTTTTTCCCATTCATTTTTCTACGATACTCATTTTCAACCACACATTCTCTAAATAAAATAATATTACACACAAATATAATACTTTTCATCACTTTTTCATCACACATTCTCCCATCAATCACTATTCAAAAACTAATTCTTCCTAAAAAATGGGGCCCAAACACCCACTTAATCTACCAATTGAGGTACGTGATTTGTCTTGAGCATTGTTATTGTCAATTAATTGAACTTTTCCCTTTTAATACCATAACCAATAGTCTAAGGAATGAAGAACTAAAACATAATCTAAATTCATAATATCAGTTAGATTCAAAGATCCTTCTCAGTAACTCAAGTTGAAGTACCATTAGCATTAGATATAAATTTTTGTAAGGATGAATTAAGGGTAGAGATCCGTCTAAAATCAACTATCATATAATATGTAGCACCAGATTCAATTATCCTTGCATTATAAGGATCAAGGTGAGATACTTAAAAACCTTACCACCATTATTTGCAACTATGATAATTGTCGAGGCTTTTTCAGCAACATCATCTCGTGGCTTTGCTTATCCAACAATTCCATTGGAGGTCTTCTTGGAATTTGTGTTCCTGGGAGAACGACTAAGATCCTACCATTCTGGATATCTTACGAGTTTGAAACAACTTTTAGAATGTCCAATTAATTGCTATGGATGCATATGTAGGTCAACTTGTCGACACAATTGGGACAAACGTCATAATTTGATTCAATTAGAATGATGTCTGGATTAAAAGCACCTTCAAACTGAACTGATTTTGTCCTAGATGATGCGCCATTCTTTCACTCATACCTTGTGTTGGAAGAAAATGGGTCACCCATGTGGACTGACCCGACCTGACCCGACCCGAATTATATGAGAGTATTATTGGAGGGAGATGTTGAGGCGGTTAAGAAAATTGAATTTGAAACTCAACTCCTCACAACCCACAACTTCCACCAAAAAATAACAATATGCATACACAAATTCGTATGAAAATGAAGAGAGGAAAAATACATGTGGGTGTTGGCTTGATTTTTGAAGTATATCATCTCTAAATTGGTTCTTGGATTGTGGCTATCAAATTCCTTCCTTTGTGATCGAATTTCCGACCAAGGAGTGAGTACAAAGCAGTGTCGGAGACAAACAAACAAAAGGCAAGTGATTCAACCTCGTTTTGGTGATTTCAAGTAAGTTTTACAATTTGAATTTCCGTTAGAAGCATGCAAGCATGTTTTACATTGGTATCAGAGATATAGTAGGTTGTTTTCTTGCTTAATTTCATGCTGGAAATGAGTAGAAATGATTAAAATGCATGTATGTTATTTTCTTCAAAAAGCTTGAACATCGTTAATGGCAATTTTTGATATACTTCATATAAATTCATGAAATTTGTACTGTATGTTCATGATATTATGGAGAGCATATCTGGAAAATTTCACTTCGTTTGGATATGTATTTTGGGAGAAAAAGCGAACCCTAGTTGAGAAAACCGAAACTTCATCACATGATAACTGCTTGCACATTAAGTTTCATGCTGCCCATTTTATATGGTTGGATTGATCTTTTCAAGATCTTTCCAACGGTATAAAGAACATAATTTTTGGCCTTAAATTGAAGTAGTTATGGCATACTGAATTTTTAGCAGAAATCTTGAAGAAACTGTTTTTTTTTTTTTTGGAAGATGAACAATAATCCGCGATGAACAGTA
>CAIGRB010150063.1:28417-40993 GCA_903798255.1 Fraxinus quadrangulata
ATTTATTAAGTGGTATTTGCCTAGTGGGAGTTAATTTTTTTTGTGCTCTCATTTTTAAATGGAAAATACTTCGAAAATATTTAATATACAACATTTTCTATACGTTCATAAGTGGTGTGGATCTTGATTAGGTTATGTAATCCTTTATAACTAGTTTCCAATTCTTATGTTTGATCAGATATGGCTGGATCAATGCGTACTTTAGCATCCTTAGAAGAAAAGTTAGAAGAGCATGGGTTGTGGAACGTGTTGAAAAATTATGTGCTTATAGAAATTATAAAATGGATCCACGACATAACTTAGTACAGCACATAAAATATCTCGAAGCAATGCGTCGAAAAGTGATACATTTGGGACAACCTATATGTAAGGTGGAAAGTATATATCATCTAATGAGGACGCTTCCTAAACATTGACATGATGTTGCTATTGAATGTTTGGCTAATTTGTCACCTCTGCGCTACAGTTATTTGATCAGGATCTTGATGAGGAAATGAAATTCAGAAAATGAGAATTTTATAATTAATTTAGATATGTATGGTTAGTTCAGATTGTCGAACTATATCTATGTGAAATTTTTTATTTTTCCATGTTTAGTAGTTGCTTAAAGATGCTTAATATGATCGCATGTACATATTTAACATTTTGAGATTTATATATATGTTTCATATTTATCACATATAGTCAAAATGTTTGCCTATTTTGTACATTATTAATATTTTAATTTAGTGGGAGTTCTAAGGTTAAAGGAGTTTGAGTAATTCTGACATAGAACCTATGTTTTTGCGCTATGAAATTAATTTTGTGATAATGTAACATTAGAATGTTGGACGATGATTGGAAACTTAGTGAACTTTCGACTCCGTGTCTAGTATGAAATTATCATAAAATTTAATTTGCATGAGAGAAAAATGATGTGTGCATAAATGGATATTTATATGATTGTCTCAAAAAAATTTTAACAGACCAGGGCATCTAAAAATATCATAGCTGACTTTAATAAGGGTGATAAATTGAATGACCATAACTATAACAATTGGCACCATAAATTTTGGTATGTGCTGGAGGAACAGGATTGCCTTGAGGGCATTAACCACGTGATGGAAGACCCAGGGATAGGTCAAACTGCTTAAGAGAGAAGGGATCAGAAAACTTACCCGACATGAAAAAGGAAAGATTCCACCGCTCGTGCAATTTTGGTAAGTTTCGTGACGGATGATCTCATTCACGTCATGACATCTGGACATATTTGAGAGAGAAATATGGTGGTACTAGTGTGACTAGATTAAGACAGCTGACTATTAAGTTTGATACTTATAAGAAACTTCCTAATCACAACATCAAACAGCATGTGAGGATCATGTCTACTATGATTAGGGAACTGAAGTCGGCTGGTCACATACTCTTTGATGAGCAGCAAGTTTAGGCTTTGATCCACTCCCTTCCTGATAATTGGGAACATCTAAAAGTTAATCTGACTCACAATGATAGTATCAAAATATTTGATGATGCTGCCCGCCATGTGGAACTAAAGGATGAGGGCCTTGGTGCAGCTAAATCTCTGGCACATGCTTTTGTAGCTAAAACTAGTTTTGAAAAAGCTTCAGGCTTTAAGTGTAAGAAGAACTGGTTTAAAGACGGGAAATGGTAGGAAAAAGAACAAACCCAAGCGCAATACAAAGGGTAAATAGTTTGGAAAGAAGAAAGATAAGAGCAAGTTGAAATGTTTCAACTGTCAGGTGCTGGGTCACATTGCTCGGGAATGCCCTGAGCCAAAGAAGGTATCTCTTATAAACACTTCTTTTAGTGCTATTTATGTTTCAAGCACTGTTATGCTAACTGAATCTTATCCTATGTGGATTGTAGATTCAGGAGCGACATACTATGTAACGAGAGATCGAGAAGCATTTGTGGAGTTCTTTCAATTTTCAGTTGGTACAAAGTGGATATACGTCGGCAACGATGATAGATTAGAGGTGAAAGGGATCGGTACATGCAAGTTACATTTGCGTGGTGGCCGTACAATTCTCTTTCATGTTGTCCTATTGACACCGGGGATATGAATGAACTTAATTTATGTTGTTGTTCTTTTAAAATTAGGTTTCAGTTTGAACTTTTGTGGTAACTCTGTTCGTATAAACAAGGGTAATGTATGTTATGGATTTGGACATGTAGAAGGTGGTTTTGTATTGTTGGATTGTGATCCAAACACTTATAATTATTTATGTTGATCGTTGTTTTTCTATGAATGTTTCTTCTTCTTCTAAAGACTTGAATGTTGATACATCTATATGGCATACTAGATTAGGACATATTGGACAACAAAGAATGAATATGTTAGCCAAATAAGGTTTGCTTAGTTCAATCTCTAAGATTTCGTTACCTACTTGTGAATATTGCCTAATCGAAAAAACAACACGAAAACCATTCAGTAAAGTCTTAAGAGTCGAACTTCATTTGCAGTTAGTCCATTCAGATACATGTGACCCGATGAATGTGAGGGCAAGACATGGAGCCTCATATTTCATTACTTTTATAGACGATTTCACGCGATACAGTTATGTCTACTTGATTTCTTATAAGTCAGAGATATTAGAATGTTTTAGACGATATTTAAATGTGGTAGAAAATCAAATAGATAGAAAGGTGAAAGCCTTAAGAACTTATCGAGGACGTGAATATCTAACCCACGAGTTTAAAGAACTATGCAATGATAAGGGAATCATTAGACAGTTAACTATTCCCAATACATCTCAACAAAATAGTGTTGCTGAAAAGAGGAATAGAACGTTGTTAGAAATGGTGAGGTCCATGATGGCGTAGGCTAACTTACATATTTCCTATTGGGGAGATGCTTTGTTAACTACAACCTATATTCTGAATAAAGTTCCCTCAAAATCAGTAACTACTACACCATATCAGCTTTAGACAAGTAGATCCCCTGATTTGAGTTTTCTTAGAACTTAGGGATCAGCTGCCTATATCCATGATTCCTCAAGTAAGTTTGGAAAATTGTGTTTGTGAGGTAAGAAGTGTATTTTTATAAGATACTCAGAGCAATCCAAAAGATATGTGTTTACTGGTAAAAAAATTAAGATGGGACTATAACTGAGATAGAATCACGTGTTGTGACGTTTCTTGAGAATGATTTTCCTAGTAAGGGAGAAATTAGAAATGGAGAACCTTTGTTTGAATTAGATAATAGAGTTGTACTTGATGGATCAACTGAGGTATAAGAGGAAGCATTTCTACCTATTGATCGAAGTGGGAGTGATTTATCTTCAACTCCAAGTGACAGGGTCACATCAGAGCTTTCACTTCGTAAGAGTACTAGAAATAATATGTCAAAACGTCATTTCGAGATTGAAGGGCAAATTTTTTTAGTATCTCCAAAAGATGATGAAGAACTAAAATCAGTACAAGATGCTCTATCATGCCCTGCAAAGGAAAAAGTGAAAGAACGCAATGGAAGAAGAGATGGAGTCTGTGAAATCGAATCAAGTTTGAGACTTAGTTGATCTTCTATATGGTCCAAAAGTCATTGGGAACAAATGGGTTCTCAAAATGAACCAAAGAGCTGATGGGACTATAGAAAGTATAAGGCTCACTTGGTGGAAAAGAGTTATACTCAACAAGAGGGTATAGATTATGAAGAGACCTTTTCACCAGTAGTGAGATTTACTTCAATTCGCCTACTCTTAGCTATCGTGGCAAGTTTAGATTTAGAATTACATCAAATGGACATGAAGACTGCATTTCTCAATGGAGAATTGGATGAAGAAATCTACATGCAACAATCAGTAGGTTTCATTAAAACTGGCCAGGAGAATAAAGTTTATAAATTGAATAGATCAATCGATGGTCTAAAGTAGTCTTCTAGACAGTGGTACTTGAGATTTGACAAAATAATTATCTTATACAATTTTGTCATGATGGACGAAGATCACTGTATATATTTGAAAAGGTTCAATGAGAATTTTGTAATTTTATCACTCTACGTAGATGATATTTTACTAGCTGGGAATGATAAGCAGTATATTAAAATCATTAAGAAATGGTTGTTCTCAAATTTTGAAATGAAGGACATGGGTGAAGCAAATTACATATTAGATGTTAAAATCCATAGAGATCGTTCGAAGAGGTTTCTAGCTTTGTCATAAGAGCCATATATAAAGAAAATTCTTGGAAGTTCCAAAATGGAGAATTGCAATCCTATTTACACTTCTGTATCAAAATGTGAAACTCTAAGTCTTCGTACATGTCCTAAAACTATTGAGGAAAAATAAGAAATGTCCAGAGTTCCATACTCCAGTACGGTTGGGAGCTTGATGTATGCTATGATGTGTACTCATCCTGAATTTGTTATGCCGTAGGTTTAGTCATCATGTATCAATCTAATCTTGGAAGAGAGCATTGGAAAGCTGTTAAGAGGATATTGAGATACCTGAAGGGTACTGCTAATTATTCCTTATTAGCGAAGGAATTGCTTTGTGCTTAAAAGGATACACAGATGCTGGGGGGAGAGAGAGAGAGAGAGATAGAGACCTAGATGAGCCCAAGTCAACTTCGGGATATGCATTCTTGCTTAATAATGACGCCATCTCTTGGAGTAGCAAGAAACAGACATGCATTTTCTTGTTTACAGTGGAAGCAGAATTCATAGCATGTGCTTCAGTGGTATAGGAAGCTGTTTGGCTAAGGAGATTCTTACAGCATCTAAGAGTCCTTAGTAGTGATGTGGGACCTGTATTGATTTACTATGATAGTCAGGCAGCTATTGCATATAAGAATGATCCCAAATATCACAGCAGAACCAAACATATTGATACAAAATATAATTTTGTAAGAGACATCATAGGAAAGAAAGAAGTGAGTTTGCAGTATATTTCTACTCATCAAATGGTAGCTGATCCATTTATTTTTGAGTTCATTGTTAAAAGTAATCTTTTATTGTGTTTTTTTAGTTTACATTTGAATATGCACACATAAAGTATGTCAAACAGGTTGAGACTGGTTCACTCACACGAACAATTGTCTCATACACTTTGAGGTATACTGAGATGAGACACGGTGATCATATTGTGTACATGATTCAGTTGCCTTGATGAGATATCAAGATGAGATTACAACAAGTAATCAGTATGAATTTTGTTTTATTACCTGTAAGACCTGTTCTATAGCCATATCGAGTTCTCAATTGAGATTGTCTAGAAGAATAAAAATAAGGAGACCTCATGTTAGATATTGAGAAATATCTGAACAATGATATGTACGGTGTATTTTATTTGTAAGATTAGACATATGCCCTAAGAAAGGGAGAAATATCGTAGCACATGTTTTATACTACGTGTACTTTAACGACCAATGAGAAATGAAAGAATTGATCACTGCTTCTTCATTGTGTGAGTCTTTGAGGCACGTATGGCCTCACTTATATACCCTTATGACTTTTGACTGTCAGTGTTGCTACTTTAGAATGTTGCCAATAATTATGGTTGATTCGGTTTGATGGAACATGTCTAAGAAAGTAGCTGACTTGAAACGAAGGGATTCAAGTACGAAAGGAAGACTACTTTTATCTAACACCTCAGCTTGTATTCATCGACCGGAAAATTGTGTTAATCATTTGAGTTTTATGACACAATTGTGAATACAATATAAATGAGAAGGTTGAGTATGTTCTAAAATAAATTGAGGGTTAGAAATACTCAATCTAGTGTTACAAAATAAGTCTAGGATATAGCGAGAAATATATTTCCTCTTTTAGAGCTATTATATATCCCTAACAGGTGTATAGTGTTGTGTGCTCTTAAATTAACTCGCTGGTCGCAAGCTTCATTTACTTGTATGAACTTAGAGACGTTGAGATAAATATAATTGATATTATATTAGAATCATGTCAAGCCTATCATGTGTGAGTGGGAGATGTTGGAAGAAAATGGGTCGCTCATGTGGGCTGACCCGACCCAACCCGACCCAGATTATATGAGAGTGTTACTGGAGGGAGAAGTTGAGATTTGAAACTCAACTCCTCACAGCCCACAACTTCCACCAAAAAATAACAATATGCATACACAAATTCGTATGAAAATCAAGAGAGGAAAAATACATGTGGGTGATGGCTTTATTTTTTAAGTATATCATCTCTAAATTGGTTCTTGGATTGTGGCTATCAAATTAAGTATATGATTTTTCATGACATTATTGTCTATTTTTATACTTTAAACCGTGTATAAAAGTTACTTAAATTTATTTTTTGCAATGTAGGTTTCTTTCACCCAATGTCGTGCTATTGATCCTGATTTTTTATGTTTTAATTTCATCTTTACTCGTCAGTTTTGGAGATCTCATGAATAATCACTGTGTAATTTAGTGATTTTATATTTTTATGTGGATTTGAAGATATGTTTGATTCATCGTTGATTTGAATAATGTTTATGAGTTATGATATGTGGCTATTTATTTTTATGTTTATATTCCATAATATTGTCAATTATGACCCGCATATTTTAATTTGAGTACTACTTCGACTGCTCTCGGATAGGCCTAGTCTTAATAATTAACTATTGTTAATTTTTGTTTATAATTATTTATCCCTTTAGGTGCATTTATTATATGAGAAGTCCTTCTAATAGATTTTTTTTTGATACCCAGGTATCCCAACTTATGCCGAACTATGTCCTAGACCACCCATCACTGGCCCATCAGCAATGGACGGAAGTAAATCGCGGTATATGCCCAAGTTAATCAGGGTCCGTGCACTCTTTATACTCTTGGCCCCAAGGGAGCCTTCCTCCATGAATATTATATCACCAAACTGCTCCACCCACAAATGAGTATTATATCACTCAGGTGCTCCATCCAGGATTCGAACTCCCCACCTTGGGGTTACAAGCCCAGCAATGCCCATCCTTTGCCAACTTGGATGTGCCCTAGGGGCTTTATGAACTTTTATTTGGAAATAACCTCGCTATTGTTTATAAATACTTATATTTTCGTTGGACCAGGATAATAAAAAAATTGATCATAAGAAGTACATTATGCTTTTCTTTAACTCTTTAAGGTTAGCCAATTCGGTGTATGCCGTGCCCATTGTCTAAAATCAATTCTCGTAGAAGGCTCAACGTCTAGATTTTGTTATTTTCTTGATCTTTGGTAACGTAAATGAAACGTGCAAATGAGGTTCAGGATCACAAGCATTGACCTATTAGAATCTATAAGAAAGTTGAACTGGTGATAAACAGAGATGAGGTCATACTCTAGTTTTCGATCGTGAATTTGATTTACAAGTGGTGTAAAGATCGAGACTCGAGATTGGGATTCCATTCCTGCTAAGGTGAAGAAAAAGAACATGGGGTTTTTGTATCTGATAGACAACTTTTATTGTTTAGATATTAGTAGAAAAAGTGTGTTAATTTTAAAATTGAAAGTTTCAACGTATTCAACATGTCTTGTAGGTTGTTTTTATACTAGATCTCAAAGTTTCAAGTTCTAAACAAGAAAATTTTGAAATTTTATATGTAGTATTGTTCGGTTATGTGTAATGTGTATCACAGTTATTCAAAGAGTATAAAAAGACAATTTGGAGCAAGAAGAAAGAAGGAATGGCCAGATGCCAAATAGATTGCTTTGGCTATGAGACTAGTGCAATTTGGCATTCGACCAAGTTAATCCACATACATTATGAAAGAGCATTTAGCTATTCGTAGATGTAGGGGATCAAAAAAGCAAGGAGAAAAATATATTTGCCTATGCTTTCTTTTTCTTTTTCTTTTTGAAATAGAGAGTTTGTAGTGTTTATTCTATATATACTTGGAAAGCTAGCTCATGAATCCCCTCTATTTTCATTACATAGATGTAATGCGCCAGGATTCGTTTCTCCAACGGAATCACACCAACATTGTGGAAGTTTCTGGATTTTGTAAAATAATAGTACCAAGTGCAACAACTCCTATCAAAAATGAAAAATTGACCATGGAGATTTCATGTAGTCAGAAATTAAGATGACACAAAGATTTTCAACAAAAAAAGTATTTTCGGTCCAACCCATTCTTGGTGTCAAATAAAAAGGGATATATCGATGACTTAGGATGGCAAAGCACTCTCCAATGGCATTGAAATGTCTTATTTTTGGTGAGGATCTCCACAATAATTCTGACAGGGGATAGACCCTATAGTCTGTGTGTTCGTAAATTGATGTTTGTTGTTCTTAATGCACAATTATGTATTTGCAGTTTTCATAGAAATATATAATTCATACAAAAGAATATGTTTGACTCTAGTCGCAAGAGCATTTTCAAATAAAGTAGAGACATTGATCATCAATATGAATGAGTATGTCAGCTGCAAGACTATATGAATTAAAGTGGATAAGCATACGTGAAATCGAAATCCTACTGTTTTAACCAATAGAATTCTCTACAGCTGTCTTGTATTTGCTTTCTTTTTAGTATAATTAGATTTTATTATATAAACAAATTCCAATTGATTTTTCAACTAAAGTTATGATTAGCGAGTTTCGTTATTCATTAGCAAAACGATATTTGACTCTCACTTTATTATTTGTTCGACACGTGTACTAATGAATTTGCACGCATCATAGAATGCTGTCAAATAAGGTATTCTTATTGTTGTACCCAATCGATTGAAATAGTTATCCTTATGTGACATCTTGTTACTTGAGACATTAATTTCTTATAATTTTGTTGCTTCAAATAACAAACTAATGCCTCAAATAACACGCTGCCACATAAGCGTGACTAATGCAATCGCTAAATATAAATAGCACTATTATTAAGGTAGAGGGTAAAAGTCTATGAGTGAACAAGATAAGAAATAGCTACTCTCGAGGCCAAGGTTATGACTTAATGTATAGCTGAGCTTGTGTGGTTGAGTGCGTGCAATAAGCAATGGTCAAGCTCGTGCATGTAAGTGTTAGGCCATAAGTCCAATCAATTTTGAACATAAATATTTTTAATATATAATTGATGCATATTTATGGTAAGATCTATTATTTAATTTAATTAATGTTCTCATACATTAAATAATAAAATCCGTATGTTCAAATCTGGGTAATTTGTTAATTACAAGGAGTTGTGATTGTGAGATACAAATTATATTTGAGTGAATCTTAAATCATTCGTTGTCGTATGTAATAATGAGATACAGATATCGTTATTAAGGATAGACCATCACGTGTGGCTTTTTTACTTGTGAAGTAAGTAGCTCATCTCACAAGTTAAGGTACGGTGATACTTAAATGAACACGAGATGTTCTGTTATAGAACAAACCATTGGAGACTGCTTGGAAGATTCTACATGGATAACTATTTGAGTGTCAGTGGTTAATCACTAATGTTCGGTAGTAAAATTGGTTATTTGACTTGAGGTCATCATAGTGCCGTATATGAGGACAATCATACTTTTGTGATGTTGAATGTTGATGTGCCAAGGGTAGCTAATACGACATTCAGATATGTCAAGAATCATATGAAGTTTGTGAATGATCAATAAAAAATTCGTCACTCTTAGATAAATTCTCTAATACTAGTTGTAAAGTAACAATCAAATTGATAAAGAAATCATTGGCCAAAATGTACTCATATGTCGAAAAAGAGTTTTCTATTTACTAATACATAATAGTAGGACGAAAAATATGATCGATAATTGAGATTGACACATATTCTTATCTCGTAATTGATCGTATCATATTAACGAAAGGATTACATTTTTACTGTAAACGAACAAGTTTGATTTTATCTTATCATGTGATATTTCTCATCACATGTATTGTCCCGACATATTGTTAGATATCAATTTGGGATGATGGATGTGAATTAGTGTTAAATTAAAAAGCGTATTTTAATTTATCGATTTTGATGAGATCCAAATAATAATTTATGTCGTTAAGTATCATGATCGGGAACCTATGAGTTATACACGAAAAGATATCCAGAAAAATGAGATTTACTAATTAATTAATTAATGAGTGTTAGACAATTAATTAATTGAGTTGCTTGTTAATAGACTCGAATTAATTAATTGGATTAATTAATTCATGGACCAAATTTCATTAATTAAATTAATTAAATATTGGATCGTGTTACATTTAACAAACAAGTCCAGCTCATTTAGACTTATACTAACAAGCCAATAGAGTTTTAGAAAAATTGAACAGAAAATAATTTATAATCTTGCTAGCACAAGAAATGAGAAATCTCAATTCTTTCATTCTTGTTCCCTGTATGATTTTCATTGAAAACTGGACAATTGAAAAATTTTGAATTGCAGATTGTGATTGTTTGTATTTCAAGATCATCAAAAGAGTGTGCAGAATCTACAAAAAGTATAATTCTCATTACAGTTTCTATCTAAACATAAAACAGATCTTTGGTGGGAATTGAAATTATTTTACTTTCCATTGTGTATGTTAAGTAAATTCCCAATAGTGCTACATCTAGTTCACACCTCAAGAAGTGATAAATGCTTATCTTTTAAGAGATAGCCAATCGAGCTCATTCTAAATGTTATCATATCAATGTAAGCTCATAGCTGGTTGAGCTTGCTAGGTCAGCCTCAAAATAGTTGAATTCTTAACAAAAGTAGGACGCGCAAAAAAGTTTGACTTAGATATTATCAAGATGAGCGACTCGATCCTCATAAATTTCAAGAATGAAGTAATGCTTATCATAAGGAATAGAAACTAGAAAGAAATGAGACAATTTATGCACCAATTAAGATCTACGAAAAGACTTGATCGATGAGATTGTAACGCACAAATTCCAATATTTATTGACAGCCACCGATTAATTAATAATAAACTAATAACAAACGGAATCGTGTCATAAAGGCGCACATTTCCTTGAACATTGTATCAAGGAAATCCTTCATCTAGATTTTAGTGACTAGCTGTAAGTTATTATTAATTTTTTTTCTACATCTAGATGAATTGAACAACACCTTAAACCCTAGAAATCATTCAAGCACAAATTTAAATGCATAAAGCAAATAACATCGAGAATTGTTTACGAAGGAAAAACCCTTGAAGAACTCTTCAAGATAAAAACATCTGGTCACATGGCAATATAAATAATACAAAAGATTGAACTTACAAAATTGGTTTAGACACAACTAAATCTTAGTAGAATCTGATCCCAAACTGTAATTATCGAAGAACTCCTCGATTCGCGCTCCAGCACCAGCTCCAAAACCTTTGGACATCTTTTCCCGTCATAGATCATCAAGAACGAACTCATTTTTCACTAGCCGAAACTCCGATCACCTCTCTGAATCTTCAGAACTCTAAAGAATATTTGGTAGATGATTTATTGGTATTTTGATATTTTTTTTTTTAGGTATTTTGGTCTTGTGGTTGAGGTAAGAGAATTATGGAATGAGTTTTGAGTTCTTCAATAAGATGTTCTCTTTGATGAATATTTGCTCAACACACATAGGGGACGGATTTTCATTGGGTATTTATAGTATTAAAGAGATATTGGTTATTTGGTAAAAAGGCTAAAAATTGTGAACTAGGATTTCACCTGGTACATAGGTAGCTCAAGTGCCCCTTGTACAAACAATAGGTGATTAGTCTCTAAAAAAATCGTTCGAGCGCTTTTGGACATTAGTTGATCTTTTTGAGCCGATATTGAGTCCTTCCAATGACACTTCCAACACCCGGTAACTCAACCCTAAACATAACTAGATTAAATGATATTTTGCAAATAGAATTTTGCCAACTTTCTAAACCTAACAAGTGGTTTTATTTAACTTCGGCAATTGAAGTCCTTAAATAGTTACAGTTCCTCTATACATTTAATATATTTAGCTCATGTCTGATTTAGATAAATAATAATTTTTAATAGATTTTGATAAAAATTGATAAAATGTTTGATTGAAAAATTGATAAAAATTATGAGTCCTATTAAATATGTGGTTAAAAATAAATTTGAGAAAAGATAAGTTTTAGAAAATAGATGCCAATGGCTTAACACACATTCTCCGAGTTGACCAATAGATTTTGTTGACCACGTTTTCTATAGGGTTGAAGTGGCTCACATATTCTGATTTCTTCTCACGTCCACGTAGCCTAACTCTTACACACTTGGATAATTCGTTAGATGCTCGTAGCCTTCTTCGATGGTGGAAGACGTAGTCGCGAGCACCAATCAAGTTAGTCAACGAGAAATAGTATATTGGGTGTGGGACATGTAAAGGTGTGACCCACAATATAAAGGGGTCGGATCCTAAAGTATGTAAATAAAAAAATACGAGAACAATGTTATATTTGAGTGTATAAAACCACCAAAATCTAGATGTAACACAATTAAATTAAAGATGTGACACACACAACGAATATAAAATAGGAAATCACCAAACTATGGATTAAGAATCCTATACAGTTTATCAATAACAGACTTATTAACACTTGCATCATTTAATGTGAAACTCTGAATTTTAGATTCACAACGGCATTCATTTATAATTTGCATAATAGCACTAAATATGTTATTAGCATTGTGAGCAAACTCAATTATTTTAAAAGTAATTATTCTTTTCTGCATAACCCAAAGTAGG
>CAIGRB010150063.1:43947-56447 GCA_903798255.1 Fraxinus quadrangulata
ATAGTTTTTCTTATTATTTAATTCTTATTTTGCGTATTGAATATTTTTCTGCACTTATTTCTATGATTGTTATGTTTAATTGTTATAAGGTCTACTAGTTTGTTATTCATTACAATCTACTGCTAAGTTAAATATCAAAACCGTAATTGTTTGATTCATTTAACTTGTGAAGCACTAGGATTTGATGATTTTATGTGATAGAGGTTATTGAATGTTAAGAAGAATGTTTAAATAGATTAAATGCAACCGCTGGTATTTGTATTATCTAGTTTATCGATTTCTCTATTGTGTAAAGTTGTTATTAAATTGAATCTTAAGCACCAGTCTGAGATTATTTAATAATTAGGCCTAATTAGAACGATGGTTTCTAACTAACTAAAATTAAGGAGAAATATGAATCAATTCCAACGATAAATATTCAAAATATGAATTGAATTATCCTTGCATCTATGATCAATTGAGGATTTCCGATGGTGGATGTAGACTTAGACCAATGTTAGTTTTTTTATTATTTTCATTAATTTAATTTTCATTGTTATAGATTGACTTCATTAAAACAAAACCCCCCAATCATTGTATGAAGCATAATATATTAAATTAAACACTTTTTGTGGGATCGACTCTTACTTCCACTACTACATTAGTTATAGAGGTTAATGTATTACTTTTGGGTGTTTGCGACAGCACACCCCAGAAGGACGACCAAGTTGCGATTGTGTTTGTGTTCCATCAACAAGTTCTTTTGTCATGCCAATCGTGTTTGGCAATATGTATACACTACTTTACATTCTTGGACTCCATCAATTGTACGACCTATTGAAACCAATTTAAAATGTTCCCAATATTTTACAGTCTTTTTACCATTTCGTTTTCTTCTTGCATTAAGAATTTTGAGTTCTGGTTTCGTAGTTTCTTCATCAATATCAACCAAATCAATTGGATGACTACTCCCTGGAGCTTTGTCAACGCCCAAATCCGATAAATCGTCGAGAATGAGGATGTCATTGAGACCAAAAAATTCATTATGAAATTGAGATTGTGGTGTCATAGGTGAGTTGCCACCATACAAGCCTTCAACATAAGAATTGGGATCCATATGTACATAATAGAATTAAAATGTATAAGATGAAACAGAATTGTATTAGAGAATGTAAATTGAATAAAGATGAAATATATAAATTGAATAATGTAAAATGTAGATAATTGAATTGAGATTTGAATTGTATGAAAATGTGGAATGTATATATTGAATTGATATTTGATTGTAGAGAATATAGAAGATAGTTGTAGAGAACTTGTGTGAAAATTGAATTGAAATGAAGAGTATTCATAGAGTTTAAAAAAAATAACACAATTTAAAGTTTGTGTGACCGTTGCAAAATGACCACAAAACTTTAATAAGTGATCAAACAATCACTTTAGCTCGACGAGCCGCGAGCCACGAACCAAACTCGTCTCGTTGAGCTCAGGCTCGTCCCGAAAACTAGTCCGAGTGACCCATGGGCCGAGTCTCGACGAGCCGACGAGCTACTTGGCTCATTTGTCATCCCTAAGCTACATTATGTGTGAATTTGTTATACATGCTTCTCAAATTTTGTTTATTTTTTTTACCAATTCTTTCAATCCTTAATTTATTTTCATTTTTTCGTTGCAATTCTTAGCATTTACCAATTTCCATCATCACCTTATCTCCTGCTTTTTCAGCTGAAGTTCTAACATTATCTGTCTCAAATTTCCCTTAATATGCATAGCATCTCTAAGATATTTTTTATTTATTAAGAGTATTTTATACATTATAGAAAGTATCTTTAAATTTAGAGAATCGAAATTTTTATGCACTCTAGCAATGTTCTTTATTTTGGCCTTTTATTTTACGTTTCTCAAAAAACATTTAGGGCTTATTTTATAAGCCATTTTTTCCATGGAAAATGGAATTGGAATTCCATTTCTCACTTTTACCATGTTTGATAACCAAAATTTTCCATGGAAAATATTTTCCTCCTACACCCCTTTTTCCATGTTTTTGTTGAATTGGTTTTCCCACAATTTTGGTGGGAAAATGGTTTCAACTTTTTTTTTTTTTTTGACAATGAAAACAAATTTTATGGACATTTGTAAAAAAAAATTCCCTTTAATGGACAATTTCCTTGGAAAACAAAGTCAAACGAAAGCCAAAAGATCCAAAATTTCAACATTTTTCAGATGAAAAATTATACTAATCAAACACAATTAATTGATAATTCCCAAGAAAATAATTCTAGGTAATTCAATTCCCTATAATTTATTTTCTTTCCACCCAAATTCCACTCTTGCAATCAAATGGGCCCTTATTGATTTCTTCTCATTTTTTATTTAACAATTTTTTTATACTTCAATAGCCAATCAATTTAAACATGGTTTGAATAGTTTAACGAGTATTGACTTCTAAAACTAAATAAGTGTTGTTGACCCCGAAAAATGACCCAAACACGTGGTCAACAAAATACTTCCACGTGAGCTCATTCATGCATGTAGTAACACACTGTTAGTCGATTTCTTCGATTTCAAAGGAGAATGGTACAGCGAAGGCAATGGCACGCCCATCTATGAGTTGAAGAAGCAGATCTCTTCGATTTCAAAGGAGAATGGTTCAGTCAGTTCTTACTTTAACAGGCTCATAGGACTTTGGGAAGAGTTGGATAATTATAGACCTAATGTTGACAACAATTGTTACAAACATGAGGATCAAGTTATGCAGTTTTTGATGGGGCTTGATGATTAGTTCTCTGCTATTAGAAGTCAAGTGTTGTTGATGGATCTACTGCCTTTATTAAATAACGTGTTTGCTCTTATATTGCAAGATGAAAAACAGAAGGATATTACTACTAAGAAGCAGCTTTTGCCAGTAAAATGATGAATGGATCTATTGTAAGTTAAAGACAAAACTCATTCAATCAGCCTCAAAGGAAAGACAGACATATGTGCACTTATTGGGGTATGCTCGGACATATCAAAGCAAAGTGTTACAAGCTTGTTGGTTATCTTCCAGGCCACAAGTTTGCTAGAGGGAAAACACATGTTGCTAGTGCAGTTGCTCAAGCTCCAGTTGAGAGAAAATCTCAGGCTGCTAACTTTTAGCCAAATGTGACTTTTACTCTAGATCAATGCCAATAGCTTCTGGCTATGCTTGTTTCTCGACTGCAGGCACAATTAGCTACTGCCAGTTCAACAATACAGGAAGTACCATAGGCCTCATCAGCAAGTCCTGAACCATCTACTTTTTCAGGTAATAATATTCGTTGTAATGGTGGGACAAATGGAGTTGAGTTGACCATCTGAACATATGGTTTGCTCCATCAAATACTTAACTAATATTACAACTAAGATAAGTGCTTCTGTAGGGCTGCCAAATGGAGATCTTGTAGTTGTGACAAGTGTTGGCATGGTAAAGTTATCTGATGACTTAATTTTGACAGATGTTCTTGTGGTGCCATCTTTTACATTTAACCTCATATCTGCAAGCAATTTGATTCTGATTTTCATGTATGATTCTTGCTTTGTACAGGATCTTTCAACATAGAGGATGATTAGGGTAGGCAAACTTGAGAATGGATTATACCACTTCCAACTTCCTGATCATCGGTCCAACATTCAAATCCTTCATCAAATTTCATTTTGTCTATTATTTCCTATTGCAGTCATGTTTCTAATCTTCATTGTAATAAGATTACTGCTAGTACTTGTAATTTTTTAAACAAGGATAATCTTAGCAGCCACATTGATAAATGGCATTGCCTGTGAGGTTATCTGCCTGTTTCAAAGTTATCTGCCTTACATAAGTATGTTCCTAACATCAAATTCAATAAACTCATACATTGCCCTATATGTCCCATGGCTAAGCAACACGGCTCCATTTTTGCCATATTGAGACAAAAGCTTCCAAGGCCTTTGATATCATCCATTGTGATATATGGGGCCCATATTCCACTCCATCTTTAAATGGATCTCAATATTTTCTCACTATAGTTGATGACTATAGTAGAGTTACTTGGACATATCTCATGAGACATAAATCTCAGACCAGACCTATCCTTCAAGCCTTTTACTCCCTAATTCAAACACATTTTCACAGTAACATAAAAACTTTAAGGTCTGACAATGATGTAGAGTTTTTGATGATAGAATTCTTTCATTCTAAAAGCATTTTACATCAAGTTTGCTGTGTAGAAATTCCACAGCAAAATGGCATGGTTGAGAGAAAACACCAACACATATTAAACATTGCTAGAGCATACAAATTCCAAGCCAATTTACCACATAAATTTTAGGGTGATTGCATCATCACTTCAACACACCTTATTAATAGAACTCCTTCCTCTATCCTTGCTGATAAATCTCCCTATGAAATGATATACCAAACTATACCATCCTATACCCATCTCAAGGTGTTTGGTTGCCTCTACTATACTGTCACCTTGAAGAGAAATCGAACTAAATTTGATTCTAGAGCCACGCCTTGCATATTCATTGGTTATCCTTATGGTATGAAGGCTTATAAACTATATAACCTTCATACCAATACCACTTTCCATTATAGGGATGTCATTTTTCATGAGAATATATTTCCATTTCATCATCCTTCCTTCAGTCATTATCCAAATTTGTTGACTCTTCAAAGTCCAATCAAACCCTATTTCTAACTCAGTTGCCCTCACATCACGACATCTCTCATTCATCTCCAACCTCTAGTTTGCCTGGGGCTTATATATCACCTCATCATATCTCATCTAGTTCTGATTGTTCTTCTGAAGCTCTATCATCTATGGCTCCAACTTCCTCACCTTCAATGCCCATTCGAAAGTCCAAAAGAGTCCCCAAACCACCTTCTTATCTCCTAGACTATCACTATAATCTTGTCTATCAAGTATCTATCTTCCAATCTGAATTTATGAAAAAAGGTCATGCTTCAGGTAAGCAATACCCTATATCAGATCATCTAAATTACAATCAGTTATCTCATGTACATAAACAATATGCTTTAGCTCTTTCCACTGTTTTTGAGCCTCACTCTTATGGTGAATCATCTAAGTATCCTGATTAGTGCCAAGCTATGGAGTTGGAGTACCAAGTACTTATTTCAAATAACACTTGGGATGTTGTTAAGCTCCTAGATCATAAGAAGTTTGTAGTGTAACGCCACAAATTTTAGGAACTCGAAGCGTTAAAAATTTTCTTAATTTGAGTTATTTAATGTTAACCAAAATAAGTTTTAAATAAAGAAAATTTGAAGTTTGAAATATATTATAAAAATATGATGGAAGGTAATTGTCTATATAGATTTAGACAATTACGGTAAATTTGATTTTGGAAAACATTCGAAAGAAAAATCAGCAATACCATTTGCGCAGCAGCGGAAAGATAAAAATTTGTTTGACTTAACAAACGTCGACTAAAAATCATGAAATTTTAATAGAGACTACGGCATTTATATATGTACATCATATAAAAATTTAGGGTCTCGACGGCAATGTTTGAAGCACCAAAATTTTTTCAACTATGCTGGACAGAAATCTCGAAACTGAGTCGACGCAGTCTACCAAAATGAACATAACTTTTTCTCTAGTTAATATTTTAGGGTAATTCCAAAGACCACTATTAGAAGACTCGTATATCTTTCAAACCCAACTAATTTCACTCAAAAATATGCACCGTAGCCCAGGTTATACCATTTTTAAGTAGGTAGGTAGAATCTGAAATCCAACACAGCAATAAATAAACTTCATACGTAATCATTCAATCGTTTCGAAATTATAGTCGACATGAAATGTAAATAAAATTAGGAAGAACAGAAAGTCAAAAATATTAAAAGTGGTGTTTAAGTGTTCATAAGAGATTTTAACAAACCAAAATTTTACTAGGAAATTAAATGCATTCTAAGTCACCGAGCACTTGCCACCACGCCATGCCATGCCTTCAATTAACCTGTAAATTTTGTAGGAGTGAGTATCACAAGTAATACTCAGTAGGAAAACACTTAAGTAAAAGGTAAAAATATAGATATATTTTCAGAAATGCAACTTTGGTTATTTGTGTCACCGTCAATATAGCAAAACGAACCGATGATCAATCAGTCGTTTACTCTTCGGGTTTTGATAACCCCATTCAAGTGTCATACATCATCTCTTTATCTCTTGTTTGGACCACCAAAAGGTGCTTCCATTTCTCTCATAAGTAACACAACAACACATTTAATGCAATTCGAAAACAAATAAACTTTTACTTCATTTACAAAAGTGTAGAAACACCCCTACCTCAATTGCTTGGAGTTTGAATATCTTTTGTGTTGAATTGTAACAAAATGCAGCAGAAAATAAATCCGGCAATAACCAAAAAAATGGAAGCCAACGTGCAAGGTGGTATATAAATTGAAAAATGGTGGTTACGTATGAAATACCAATTCTGGAGATATGATTTGGTAGTTAATCAAAATTTATCTACTTCAAGCTGGAAATAAAAAAAAAGTAATTGGAGAGTTTGTTTGTTTTAAAATTCAAAATGGACGTGTGGAGTATCTCAAATGAAAATAGGATTTAATTATGTTGTTAAATGGTTAGTTAGTGGGGTTAAACATGGGTTAGTGGTTAAACATGGGATAGAATCTGGTGAGTGGAGGATATTCTAATTAAAATATACAAATTGGAAAATGAGTTGATAATGGATAAGTGGGAATTTGTTTTCATTTTGCAAATCCTAACTGAAAATGGATTAGCATTATTTTGTAGTTTAAATGGTTACGTCACAAGTGGATATTAAAATTTAAATGAAATGTCTAATGGAAGAAAGTCACGTTTAGAAAAAAAAATTAAAATACGTGGCTGAATAGACTGAAGTTATTTGGAGGGCAAAATCACTTTTAAAGGCTATTTGACATAAACAATAAGTGGATAAGTGGGAGGTTTATCTAATTTTAAAAATATTTAAACACTAAACATGTATGCAACAATTAAAATAACGCGCGTCGTCAAATTAAAATAAAAAGAATTTTCGTTGACTAGCAATACGATACCTTACAAAAAATTTTATAAACAAGTGCGCGAAACTTTACTATCGTGACCAAAACTTTAAATTGAACTCTTAGAAAGGGTCGTAGCGACTTAATAATATAACTTAAATTATTTTTGAATTCTACAACAAAATTTTATTTTAAAACGAAATACAAGATATTTTGAATTTTTTCTCGATCGCTACATGTAGCTTCTAGGTGGGTATATAAAGTTAAGCTACGTTCAGATGGGACTGAGGAAAGAAAGAAAGCCCGTTTTGTTGCCAAAGGATTCACCTAACAGCCGGGATTGGATTATGAGGAAAGTTTCTCTCCAGTTGCAAAATTGGTAATTGTCAAAACTCTATTGGCTATTGCAGCCCAGTTGCAATGGTACTTATACCAATTAGAGATGAATAATGTTTTTTCTCCATGGTGAATTAGTTGAGGAAGTGTACATACTGATGCCTCCGGGTTATGAGCAGCAGGGAGAGAATGGAGAACATCTGGTTTGCAAATTAAACAAGTCTATCTATGGGCTTAAACAAGTCTCAAGGCAGTGGAACACCAAACTTACCTCATATGTTTTACCACAAGGTTTCAAGTAATCAAATGCTGATTATTTACTGTTTAGCAAACATAATGGATACTCATTCACTGTCTTATTGGTGTATGTAGATGATATTATAATTGGTGAAAATGACTTGCCATATATCAACCAGTTTAAGAAGGAGTTGAATGATCAGTTCAAGCTGAAAGATTTAGGAATTCTCAAGTATTTTCTTGGACTTGAAGTTGCTAGAACTGAGAAGGGGATTTCTATATGTCCAAGAAAATATGCTTTAGAAGTTTTATCAGATACAGGATACTTATGGGCCAAACCGCTGCTAATCCCTTGCCACATAATTTGAAGTTAAGCAAGGATGAAGGAGAAAGTGTTGTTGATGTTAGTGAGTACAAAAGGCTAGTAGGAAGAATTCTTTACCTAACCATAACAAAGCCTGATCTATCCTATGTTGTACAATTACTAAGTCAGTTCCTGCAGTCACCAAGGTAGCCTCATATAGAAGCTGATCATCACGTTTTGGGGTATATAAAGAGTACAGGAAATTGGTTGTTCTTCAGAAGCAAACCAAATTTACATCTCAAGGGCTACTGTGATGTAGATTGGGCAGCTTGCTCTGATACTATGAGGTCTATTACCGAATATTGCATCTTCTTGGGTAACTCCTTGATATCCTGGAAGTCTAAAAAGCAACATACGATCTCAATATCTTTTGCAAAAGCAGAGTACAGATCTATGGCAGCTGCTCTGTGTGAATTAAGTTGGCTGAAAAACTTATTAGATGATTTGGGTGTCAAACAATCCAAGGCAGCTTTGTTATTTTGTGACAACTAGTCTGCCATTCACATAGCAAGTAATCCGATATTTCATGAAAGAACCAAACACATCGAGATTGATTGTCACTTGGTTAGAGATAAAGTTTAGGCATGTGAAGTGAAAATGTTGTACACGACCTCACAGAATCAGCTTGCCAACATATTAACAAGGGCAGTTGGTGGAACTAAATTCAATTCTTTGTTATGCAAGATGGGAGTATTGAACATATACTCCTCATCTTGAGGAAGAGTGTTAATCCATATTTTCGCTAAGGTTATTTTGTAATTGTACAACTCTTCATTCATACAATATACGTGAGTAATTTGCTTCATTTATGTGTGTGTGTGTGTGTGTAGGTGCTATTAACATTTGGTATATATGAAATTCATTCAACTGATTTTCCCCCCATTTTTCCTTTTTCATATTTCACAAATCTCTGCAACTCTTAAAAAATTGTTACTTTTTTCTTACTTATGAATAAAAGAATTAATAATTAATCAGACATTAAGGTAAGATATACTTCTAAATCAACAAATATTGGGTGGTAACGGGTGCATCCGACCTACTCCTGAAGAGTTGGAGAGTTTCAGTACTCCAAATTTCACAATATACAACGCCGGACAGTTCCCATGTAATCGTTAAACCCACTATATGACTTCCTCAACTAGCACAGACATGAATCTTACTAGAAAGGAAATGGTGATCCTTGGCACCCAATATGCTGGGGGAAATGAAGAAAGGTCTCTTCAATGTAATGCATTATCTCATGCCTAAGCGTCAAATCCTCTCCAAACACTCTGGCTGCAATATGGGAAAAGATGGAGATGGTGTCCTCTTCTTTGGTTTATCAGGTATTATTTTGTATGGCTGAACTACCTCGTTTAAATTCTTAAGTTGTTAGAGATATAATACATTTAATTTAAAACTAACTTTTTGACACGCTCCATTCAATGAAGAATCAAAAATTTTTTTATTCTTCAACAATGGGCTCAAAAATCAATCTATTTCTTCTATGAAAGTTAAATAAACTAATCCTTCCCAAGATCGAGCATCTACGAGAAGGTTTATGTTAGGTTTTTAGTGTTGGCAATTTTGCAGACAAAATGACTAATTTGTAATGTGTTGTAAAAGTCAAGGACGTATGGTGCAATTTGGCTAAATTGGGTTATGAGATCTAGGGTTTGAGTATGAAAAGAGGAGAAACACGATATCGTATTTTAGCTAGCCTATCGCCCGGACATTGCTCAAGTGACAAAAGTAGATAGTATGTCGCTCACGTGTCGCTAGCTTCTTGTTCGAGCAATAAGTCGATCTGGAAAAACCCTAATTGCAATTTTAAAGAGTTTTATATAGCCCATAACACCTAAGCGTCCCCAACTATAAATACAGAATCTGAGACGAATTTCATAAGATTGCTTGAATGGCTGTAATTGCAAAATACTTTCATATCATTGTTTGAGATATCCAAGAGGCAATTCATTGATTGACTCATCTACATCATTCTTGTGATCCAACAACCAAGTTTTGAGAAAACATCAAGGTTCGTTAATCCAAAACACTTGACTTTTTTAACACTTTGAGAAAAGGATTCAAGCGCAGAAAGAAGAACATGAATAGGTGATTCCTAGGTATCCACTTGGAAGAGACGTGTGCAGAAGATTGTAAGACTGATACAACAAATCTTGGTAGAAGATTGTGAGTCTGTAAGTACAGCAGAACTTGGAAGCTACAGGAGGTAGATCGAGAGATCTAGCAGGTTGGTTAGACAGTATCTACGGTAGTAGATCGCAAGGCTGGAATGAGCAATCCACTTGGAAGAGACGTGTGCAGAAGATTGTAAGACTGATACAACAGATCTTGGTAGAAGATTGTGAGTCTGAATTTTATAGCGGATCTTGAAAGCTGCAGGAGCTAGATTGAGAGATCTAGCAGGTTGATTAGATAGTATCTACGGTAGCAGATCGTGAGTTTAGAAGGAACAGTAGATCTTGGAGTTGTAGGGTTTACAACAGCTACTGGAACTAGTTTGGAATTGAACTGTAACCCACATTGTCTATAGTGGACGTAACTGGTCTGGTCTCAGAGTTTTTACCCAATTGGGTTTCTCCGTCATCAAACTTTATGCTATTTATTGCTTTCCAAATAATACAAGAACGGTAATTCAACTTAGGGAAATTAAATTGTATGCTTAACCATCTAGAAACTAATTAAAAGTGACTTGTTGCTTTAATTAGATTATTCCGCACGTAAGGTCAACCTTAGTTAGTAAACTACGTAATTTTCAGTTTATGAATGGGTGATGGCAAGATTTAAGCTCACAACTTTTACCATGTTGAGCTACTTCTCTTAAAAACTTAAGCTGTTAGATAACATATATGTTTATTCATTTAGATTTTATTGAAATCTTCAACATATGGGACCATCTTTCCATCACCGACTCACGGCATGCCATCTTGTATGTCCTCTTGTGATACCTAGTAACATTTTGTTTCTAACTCTAGGCTCTTATTTGAATATCTGGTAATCTTTTTTTCATCATGGATACTCCTATCTCAAGTACTGGAAAAACAACATTGTCTACAGATCATAACAGATATTTGATAGGAGATGATGAGCATTGCTAGAGTGAAAATGGAGTATCAAACATTGAGGGTCGTTGCTATGTAAAGTGCATTGACTCGTCAAGAGAGAAGGAGACTGATATATAGAATGCAATCAAGTTTGGCATTGGTATTCTTCTGATACTTTTTGGAAATGGATTGTACATATTTCCCTTTATGATTTTGCAATATTGGAGAAGATAATTAACACTTTCCCACATTTTGGCAGTTCTAGAAAATGTTGTATTTAATGATCACACTCGTGAAGTGCACTACTCCGACAAATCTGTAACAGGTAAACAATATTAAATACTATGTACCTAGTGGTTTCAATCAAGCCAGCCCAAAACTATTAGCCTTTTAGCATTCATACTTTTGTTGTCATTGTCCTATGTTTTTGATGTACTAAATCCTAGCTTAAGTTGCATTTTATAAGCTAAGTAAAGTACGGTCTTGTAGTGATATTGTGGGTTGTCATATGTGTAAGGTGGTAGTAGGTAGAAAGAGTGGTTGGTTAGACACTTTTGTGACGTAAAAGAATGATGGCTGCTATATATATTTTTAGCCAGTTTCTTGCTCTTTAGTGTATGAATGAAAGTTGATATTTTCTTTCTCTTGGAGTTCAAAACAACAACAATGGTATCAGAGCACGTTTTGATCTTTAAAGGGCCGTAATAAAGCTGAAAAATGGAGCAAATCCGATGAAATTTGCAGAAACTGGCAAGCATTACACAAATCCAGTAAGAATTGCAAAATTCAGTATGCTCTACACTAATCTGGTAAAGCTCTTATACAAAATCGGTAAGTGTGCAAATCTAGTAAGTTGTGTTAAAATCGGTAAGCTTTGTGCGATCCGGTAAGTTCAGTGAGAAAATGGTTTCAAGTGGTTTCTCTGCTCCTTTACCTTTAGCAATTACAGGAAAAAACTATAATTTCTAGTCTACAAAGATGAAAGCATATCTGAAGGCATATGACCTCTGGGAGATCACAGAAACAGGGGCTGAACCTACTCCATTGAGTGCAAATCCTACCATTACACAACTGAAGCAACATAGTGAGGAAGTTGCTAAGAAGTTTAAGGCTCTTTCCTGTATCCAATCAGCAATTTTAGACGCTATCTTCACTAGGATTATAACCTATGAAACAGCAAAAGAAGCTTGAGACAGATTAAAATAGGAATTTTGAGGTAATGAGATAACCAGGCAAATGTAAGTCTTGAATCTGAGAATGGAGTTTGATAAGTGTGATAGTAAAATCAAAGCCATCAGGTCTGATAATGGAACAAAGTATTGCTACTGCCAGTTTAACAAATTTTGTGAAGAAATGGGAATAGAACATCAACTAACTGTTCCCTATTCTCCACAGCAGAATGGAGTATGTGAAAGGAAGAATAGAACGATTATGGAAATGGCTAGATGCTTGATGATTGAGAAGAAATTTTCAAGGGAGTTTTACGCAGAAGCTATAAGTACTACTGTGTATCTACTCAACAGATTGC